>JASCZI010121808.1:0-12085 GCA_036250425.1 Stylosanthes scabra | reverse complement strand
ACAGACTTATTTTCTCTCTACGTAATTAGAATTTAGGATTCATGTCTTCTTCTCTTTTCTTCTCTGTTGTGTCATTCATCACCATGAGTGGCTAAACATTTATCAAACCTAGGAATGAGGGCTCTGTTCATCCCAAGCATAGATTCCTAATTTGATTTCAAGTTTTCTTCAAATTGCAAGCATCTGTATCAATTCAAAGTTCAATTTCTCTGTTCTTCAATTTTAGGAACATGGTCCAACCGAGAGGTAATCATTGTTTTAACTTTCAATTTAGTGATTTTGAGAGAAACCTAGATTGATTGTGTTAGAGAATTGTTCTTCATAATTAACCAGTGAATTAGAAATAAGGAATTGGTGAATTATGCAATTATTGTGTGATATTCAATTGGATTAGAGTTAGGTTGAATAAGTGACATAGAATTCAATCTAAAACCACTCTTGAATTTCATATCAACCGAATCTGAATTGTTCTTCATCTTCTAATCTTTTGATTAATTAAGAGATTAATAATTAATTGAATTAGGAGAAACTAGATCACTAAGGGATTATGGTTTAGTTAATTAGGGTTCTTTGTGATTTGATGATTGCTTGCATGAGAAGTTACTTGATTGTTTGAATTAGGGTTATGTTTGGGTGAATATTTCTTAATCCTTGGCTTGTACTTCATTATGATTGAATTATTCTTAATTAATTGCTTGCTGTCCTAGTTTTGAATTCATTGATTTTGTGAGATTTTGATTGATTTTGCATGATTTTAGTAGATTAGATTTGATTAGATTTGATTCTGATTCACCATATCTTTGATAATTGATTTTGTCTAATTAGAGAATTGATTGATCACTATTGCTTAGTCCGTTAATTCTCGTGGGACGATAACTTTTACTCACTTTTATTACTTGATACGATCCGGTGCACTTGCCGGTGGGAGTCCGAAACTCCGCAAGGATTTCGGGCATCAAGGCCTCAATCCTATGAATGCACACAATATAAACAATAATGGACATATATAATCAATTAATTCATGAATTGCAATCATAGAAGAGGAAGTAACACACAAGAAAAAAATAGTGGTTCTTTGAAATGTGAAACCACCTTGTTTAAGGCTCAAATCCTCTCTATGTTGTGTGTTTTTTCACTCTATTCTATGATTAGACATTTTTCAAATCAGGTGTGAAGATCAAGTTTCAAAAGATTTTCAAAGAAATTTTTCACGATGGGGTCCCAAAAGGGTACATAATTAGAAATCCTGTTTGAAGTACAATTACCATCCATAAGAGAAGTAACCGATTGGATGTCAGTTTTCAAAATGGAAAAACTCAGTGTTGTTTTTCAAAGGACATCTAATCTCAGCAAGTCTAACTACCAGAGTTCTAATAGTTCAACAAACAACTAACAAACTAACTAAAAAAGCATAGAAATGGTTCGATTATAATTAAAACAAATCAAATTGTTTATGAAAGTTGCAGAATTCTACTACCCCACACTTTAAAGTTTGTACAATCCTCTGTGCATCAAAAGTGCTGCTCCGCTGAGTTGCTCACAATCTAATCATGATCCGCGATTGCTTCGGCACTCTGAAAGTCCTCTTCCTTTTCTGCATCTACCCTTCCTGCTGATTTTGGGAAATTTCTGGAGAGGAAATTTGCTCTAATCCTGAAGTGTCCAATCCCGGATGTAGCATGAGCATCAGCTGTTCATGCCTACGCATGATGCACTCATTCTGCCTGAGGGCCCTCATGAGATCCTTCATTGAAGGCCTGGGGGAGCTAGGGGCGACGGGTGCAGGGATATCAGTAGGAGCTACCGGTGGTGGAACCGATGAAGGCATGGGCAGTGGAACGGGAGGTGCGACTTCTCCATCTTCCTCACGCCACTTTCGGAAGGGGAAAAAGTATTGGGACTTTGGGATCTTAAGGATCTCATCCCCCAGAAGTCTTGGAACATTAGCATCCTGAGCCCATTTTGTAATGAACATATGATATGGGAGCAAGTGAGTCTTTGATTTGGTGGGATCAGCATTCATAGTAAAGTTCATGACTGACGGAAGGGACACGGGCACATTCTTCATAAGGGCATAGATTAGAAGGACTATCTCCATGCGCAATGTAGTCTCATGCCTAGTGGGGATGATGTTGCATACAATAAGTTTCATCCACATCCATGTCTCATTATTCAGAATCTTCTTTTTGGGCCTGGCAGGTATGATTGGGGCTTGGGGATCTTCCCACCATGTGGCTCCTTCTTTGCCAATGACTTTGAGCACTTCATCCATGTCTAATTCATCCTTGTTGTAGGCATTAGAGATATCCGAGTACCCATAACTTCCTTTGAACTTAGGAACATTCAGGACTTTCTCAATGGTGTCCAAAAAACATGGTATCTTCTTCCCTCTCATGAATACTTCCCACTGGTTTCTCTTAGCTCAGTTTGCATAAAACTCCCGGACCCATGAGAAGTTGATTATAGTGCTTGGTTCATACATGAACTCCCATCCTCTTGCTAATATCCGCTCCTCAAACGTGTCTATGCCTTCAGGAAACTTAATGGTACGTTCATGAATAACCTTTCTATCTTCAAGGATCTTTGCTCTTTCAGCATGATCAGGGGTCTCATATAATTGAATTTCAAGCTGAGGTTATTGGTGAGAAGATGAACCGCAGGCTCTAGTGGATGGTGTTCTTGCCGGTGCTTTTCCCTTGCTTGCCATCTACAAAATGAGGAGTTATACAAGGGAAACTACGTAATATGAGGTGTGAAGTAATGAAAACAAGTATTAGAGTTGTGGCATTAACAAAGTCCAAGTATATCACAAACATTCAAGTACTACTTTCACATAAAAATTCTAGCACCTATTGATTTCAACACCTCAAGTTCTTAAGCAAACCAACCATTTTTAATCAATCTATGCAACAAGGTTTGGTATTTATGGTGACAAACAATGACCAAATACATGGTGATCAAGCATATAATTGAAATCAATGTCAATGTCAAAGCAATTTACCAAACAAGCAATTATGGCTGGTTATGATACCAATCATTAATAACATGACTAAACATGCATACTAACCATGGAGTGCACTTCCAAGCATCAAATCATTTCAATGTTGGTATCAAAATCATTCAAAGTCCAAAGCAAATCATAGTGCAACTTGCAAGGCAAGGATTAAATCATAATTGAAATGAATCACTACAAGAATTTATCCCTATGGGCACCCCTATGTTTTTGCCACGCTTGGAAAACGTGGCAGTAAATGTTAACAGCCACCTTTTTCACGGGGTGACAATTGATATTTGCAATGGCCATTTTTTTTTTGGCACGTTTGAAAAACGTGGCTGTAAATGATACTGGGCTCGTTTTTGAAGCGTGGCCACATTAAACAGTTAGGGCCACCATTTTTGAACGTGCTTATTTTGTATAATATATTGGCAGCCCAACAAAAATGTGGCAAAAAATATTACCTCCAAAAGTTTGGGCTTTCCCACCAACTAAAGAAAGCCAAAACACTTAGGAAAAAAACCTTTCCTTTTCAGTTCACTCCCTCTCCCGTAACACCCACCACTCTCACTCCCGAAACCCTAAATCGCCGACGCCCCATTCTCCGTCTCCGGCCGCCTTTCAGATTTCTGGTCGACGCTATGTCCCTCTCTCACCGTCTCTTACTCTTTGTCTCTCTCTCTCTATTTGTCTCTGTCACTGTATCTCACCTTACGTCACGGTGACCGTTTTCGCCCATCCCTCGCCGTCGCCTTCTGACCACCAGAACTCCGTCATCGGCGCGCTCCCTCACCCTGTCGGAAGGTTCTCTCCGTCAGGCTTTCGATGCTCAGTTTCTGTCACGCCGTGAGTGAACTCATCCGTGAGTCACCGTCGCTGTCATTGTGGGGTTCTCCAGGGCTATCTCGTGAGTTGCAAGCATGTGAACTTTGTCACCGCTGTTAATTCTGGTACATGCTCTTTTGTTTTTGGTGATTTCTATTCAATAATTTCTTGTTTCAATAGACTGTGAGTAAGAGATTTTAATCATTGTTTTTGTCTCTTCTTTTTTTTGTTTTTTATTTTTCTGTTCATGATTTTCACAGTTATGACATTGTCATTTTTTGTTTCTCGCTGTTGAGGGTTCCGATTTTGTGTCATTCTCCTACTCATTCCTCTTTTGTGAGCTGTTGAGTGGGGTTTTGTGTTTTGGGATTTATCTAGGTTTTGTTCAAATTTTAAGTGATCTATCTGCCCCCGTTTTCAGTGGAAACTCGTGAAAGAGAGAAAGCTTTTGCTTTTGTTTGATTCTGTTTTAACATTTAAGCAATTCGAGTGTGAGAAAGGTGAGAAATGTGTAACTGTTTTTTCTGTTCCTAAGTTTCTAACCAAAAACAAAACTTGAGATTTCAATTAACTATGCATCATTCTAGATTATGAAGAAA
The DNA here is from genome assembly GCA_036250425.1 of Stylosanthes scabra. Taxonomy (NCBI): domain Eukaryota; kingdom Viridiplantae; phylum Streptophyta; class Magnoliopsida; order Fabales; family Fabaceae; genus Stylosanthes; species Stylosanthes scabra. Next base: position 7,666 of record JASCZI010121808.1, on the reverse strand, counting down.
GAAAGTTATTTTGGAGCTAGCTTTATTTGTATACTAATGGCTTAAATGCTTCCCTATTCCCAATCTTCTTATCATCAACATTTTGAGCAAAGCATTTCTCTATTTCAGGTGTTGCTTTTGCTTCCAAATTCATTTTTGGGTTCCTTCCTTCCAGCTAGTGAGTCTACTATTGATGCATATTGTTCTTTGGCCTCGGGCATCTATTTTCCTATGAACGCGACTGCTCCAGTTTCTTTGCTAACATATTCTTGCTCTTTTTCATCAACTTTACCTTTGGATTGCTCAATTTGTTGCATTTTCTCCTTCATTGTTGCCTCTGTGTTATTAGGGAAGTTTGTAAGAAACCACTATTCTGTTTTTATGGGACTGATTAAGTTTGTATGTATAAATTTAATCAAATGATTCATTACTGTGAGTTGTTGTGGGCAATTTTTTGAGAGAGTGAGTTGGTGTGATCAATTTTTTTTATTGTTAGTTAATCTGAGTTACTGCAATAGATTGCTACAATTTTTTTATATTGCAGAAACAATATATATGATGGGTGCTGCCGAGTTAATATTTTAATTTAATTAGATTTCCTCCATTATGATATCAATGCTAGTAGTTCTTAGTTACTTCATGTGGCTGCACTTGTTAGCACAAAGTTAAAATGTCTTGGGTTATTGGTGTTGCCACTGTTTTTTTTAATCTAATTATATAAAGGTTTCTAACCCACCTTTGAATACAAAAAAAGCTTTAATATTGTTAAATTATGATGATGTATCTTTTTGGGTTCATAATATTGTTAATCCTGAATTTTATGGAATCACTGAAACTATATTTTATGGAATTAATAATGTTTAGCTTGATTTAAATTTTTGTTTTAGTAGGTTATAAAAAACTACCCTTTTAACTTGGTCAAATTAAAAAAAAATTGGTAATAACTAATGCCACGCTTAGAAAATGTGGCCATAGGTTGGGTGACATTAGTTTGTGAAACTCAATTGCCACGTTTAAAAGCGTGGCTATATTTCAAAGAGTTGCCACATTTTTTTGAACGTGGCAATAGTGCACTCTATTGCCACGTTTCTGAAGGATGGCAGTAATTTATAAACACAACTGCCACGTTTTGATAAACGTCGCCGTTGAATAATCTATTGCCACGTTTTCTAAGGGTGGCAATAGATTTTTTAGAAGCACATTTGCCACGTTTACATGAACGTGGCCGTCGAGCTGTCTATTGCCACACTTCTTAACCACAGTCATAGGGTGGAAAAGCGTGGCAACAGGGCTGAGGATGAAACGTGGCGTAGGTTTTCACATATAGCCACGTTTTTTAAGCGTGGCAATAGGCTCTTCAAGAAGATCCCCCTGTGTATCGAAGAGCGTGGCTTTTGTGAAAAAAATGTGGCATTAGAGGTAAGGCCACGGACGCGGATGTGACGCCAATAAAAGCGTGACCGTAGATGAAGAAGCGTGGAGAAATTCTGCGGCCACCCTTTTCGCATTTTTTCGCCACGCTTTTTAAACGTGGCAAAAGCATGGTTTTCTTGTAGTGAATTTTGCTTTGGGGCATTTTATCGATCACTTGGTGTACAAGTTTTGCAAAGTATGGAATTTGTGCAAAAACCAAGTGTTCAATCCCCAATCTCAATCACAAAGGCACCATCATCAATCAACAAGTATCAATGAGCATCAAGAAGCATACAATTGGTCTTCTAATCCTAGTTTTCTAACCAATCTAGCATCACTAAGAACTACCACTATATGAACTATGTTACTATGAAAAAGAGATGATGAGATGAGATGAGTGGGTGTAAGATGTACTTACTTGATGATGATGAAGAATGATGATGATAATGACGATGGATGATGGTGGTTGGTGTGTGCCAAGGTTATGAGGATGAGAGAAAGAGTGTGAAATGAGTTGAGGAAGTGATGAAATGATGAAATGAGGCAATGGAAATGGGATAAGGGTGTTTTTAAACATGAATTGGGTGATGGGGTACAAGTTGCGCACGCATAGGGGGTATACGCACACAACTCACGAGAAAATGGGGCATTTTGGTTCTGGAAGTGGGGCTGCTGCGTGCACAACATTACAGATTGCGCATGCAGCTTTAGTGATGTGTATCTGTTGCGTGCGCAACATAGCAAGTTGCGCACGCAACTTGCTGTCAGAAAGCCCAAAATTCTGCAAAAACAGAGGTTGCTTGCGCAATTCAAGAGAAACAAGATCAAATTTTCACCTAATGTTTTCAAATCTCATCATTTAGCATGCCAAAGTCCTATTTTTTTTGTCATTGCCATCCATTCATTCCCCATTCATCATTCTCATTTCATTTTTTTTTGGGAAAAGGACATTTATGCCCCTTCCTTTTTAAAAATTGAACAAATTCAACCCTAACTTTTGTGAAATACTTAATAACCCCTAACCTTCAAAAAAACAGTACAATTATGCCCCTTTGTTAGTTTGACTCGGTTAAAAGAAAAGAAAATTGCTTATGTAACTACTAAAAAATGTTTGTGGTTCTTATTTTTCATCATGGAAGTGATTTTGTAAGAAATTCTATTGAAAGTTTTCGTTTCTTTTAGCCGAGTCAAACTAATAGAGGGGCATAATTGTACTATTTTTTCAAAGGTCAGGGGTTATTAAGTATTTCACAAAAGTCAAGGGTGAATTTGTATAATTTTTAAAAAGTCGGGGGTATAAATGTCTTTTTACCTTTTTTTTTTTGAAGAGTTGGACCTATCTACACTACTTTTCCTAATGTTCAACTCTTGTTTTGTTTGAAAACCAATCTTTCACAAACAACTATATACAAAACACAAGAAAAGAGTTAAGATTGGAATTTGTTACCATGGTGGGTTGTCTCCCACCTAGCACTTTTGTTTAGTGTCCTTAAGTTAGACATTGTTGAATGGTGGCTTCATTACTTCCACTTTGAGTTGTCCTTCACTAAGTGAGCATCCATACTCTTATGATGGTGAAAGACTTCCTTGAAAATCTTCAATTTTCCCAAAAGCTTGCTAAAGCTTGAACACTTCAACACCACCTTCTTTCTAGGCTTATCTTCTTCATGCTTCTTCTTCTTCTTCTTCTTTTCTTACTTCCTCTCCAAGTTCAAGGGTGCTCTCTTTTTCTTCTTCTTCAATTGAGGAGGAGTAAATCCTCAACCCCTTTCCTTTGAAACTATCAGTTTTAAGTTCTTCAGATTCCTTTCCTTCTGCATTTTTTAAGGCTTGTCTGGCTTTATCTCCGCATTGCCAATTTGAAATTGACGAGCACCTTTCTTCCGAGGCTCCGGTGGATGAGTCAAGTGAAATACTTCAGTGGTATTTCCTACCGAAAAAGTTAAGCTATCATCGTTATATTAGAACTTGAACCCTGCTATTTTCAGAAATGGTCTTCCTAACAAGACTTGAGGTTTTCCTCCCTTATCCCCCTTTGAAGGCATGATAACATGGAAATCAGCCGGGATTGTTAACTTTCCCACTTTTACCAGAACATTTTCAGCAATTCCGGCTACAACCACAATGCTAGCATCCGCTATTGTGAAGACTTCCTTTGATTTCTTCATTAGACCAAGATCCAGAGTTTCATAAAGTGCGTAAGGCATGACATTACCACAAGCTCCTGGGTCACACAAGCATTCGGGAATATCTACCCCTCGAATCTAACAAGTAACTAAATAGGGACCGGGGTCTTCGCACTTAACCGGTATCTCGGTTTCCTCTATCTTGTTCCCGCTGAAGATAGTGGCAATAAAGAATGTCTCTCCTTTGGTTTGCTATTCAACAACTTCATCATCAACCCCTTTTTCAGCTTCCTCTTCAACTTCTTCATCATCTGAATCATCAGAATCTACTAACTCAACCAAGAACTCATATAACCAGTCATCCTCACCTTCCTCCTCCTCCTCTTCATTGTTTTTATTGTGGACTATATTGATACCTCCCTTGGGGTTTGGAAGAGGTTAGGATGGTAGTGGACTTGAGGTAAAAGGTTGAGATTGTGGGTTGATGGTTGGTTGATTGGTAAATTTATGGTGCAACTCGGTGATATGAGAAAGTTGGGATTCAAATCTTTTTTGGGTTTCTTTTATCTCCCTACTTTCCTGTTGATAGGTATGAAGGGTCTCTTCATAGTTGGTTGGAGGAGCATTTGGAGGAGGGTATGTTTGTCTAATATGAGGCGATTAGTATCCTGGGTTTTGTGAGTTTTGTGGTTGGCTATATGTGTATTGTTAGCGAAATTGGGTTTGTTGCGGTTGTTGAGGTGAGCTCTACCGATTCTGCTGGTTATCACGCCACCCTTGGGGCTGTGTGTAATACTGTCGGTTGTTGGGTGGTGATTGCTGATTCTCATAAAAATTGTGGGATGCCGCAATGGTATGGTCTTCTTGCAATTGGGGGCATTCATCTGTGTGATGTGAATTGCATGAGCATATGCCGCAATGCTTGACCGGCAATTGTTGAGAGATGTTGGTCTGTTGTGTCAAGAGCTTTGGGGTCACTTTCTGTTCTTCCTTAATCTCCTTTAACATAGCAGCTATATCAACCAAAGATTTTGCAAGGATGGTTGACTCAGATGGTGCGACTTCATAGACACCCCTTGTAGCAGTTGTGGCTCTTGTCTTAAAATGTAGGTTGTTGTCCGCCATTGTTTCGATCAACTCCCAAGCTTCATCCGGGGTTTTATTCATCAAAGCACCCCCACTAGATGCATCAATCATGGCCTTGTCACTTGGAGTTAATCCCTCGCAAAAGTAGTTAATAAGGAGCAATTCCGGGATGGAATGGTGGGGACATGAAGAAAGCAACCGTTTAAACCTCTCGTAGTATTCATGCAGAATTTCCCCATTCAGCTGAGTAATTCCTGAGATTTCTTTGCAGATGGCATTTGTCCTTGATGGTGGGAAGTATTTTTCAACAAACCTTTTCTTGAATGCGGCCCAATCAGATGTGATGTCACCAGACAAAGTGTGATACCAGTACTTCGCTTTGTTTTCCAAGGAGAATGGTAAAGCAAATGCTTTGACGGCATCTTCGTCACCACCGATCCTTCTAGTGGTGGCGCAGATAACCTCAAAATCTTTTATGTGCTTGATCGGATCTTCACCGGGCAAACCATGGAACTTAGGAAGCGAATTAATCAGGCCCGACTTCAACTCAAAATTAGCATTTAGATCCGGGTATCTAGTTATCTGGTTTTCAAGAGCCATACTCACATCACCCATGGTTTTCAACGTAACTCTTGGAACATCTCCCATAGTGGAGGTACCTGTATCAGAAGAAGAAGATATGTCACAGCCAAAATCAGAATCAGATGAGTATGCAAAATTGTTCTCGCATGCCAAGTTTTCAGTTTGAGAACGCAAGTTATTCTCAAACTCAATTCTACGCCTGACTTGCCTTGCACGTCTGAGGGTTCTTTCAATTTCCAGGTCAAAAACTAGCAATCGGGGTTCGAATTTGACCTTGGCATTCATCAAACAATTCATAAATGGACATGATGAGAAAACTGCCAAACTAACAATCCTAAAAATCTAAAAGACTATCATATTTACACTATGAACATATTCACAAACAACCATAAACAAGCACACATGTTTTCAATTCCCCGACAACGGCGCCAAAAATCTAACACATTCCCCAAGGCCGGTTCAGAATCCCTTAATTTTTCAAAATAGGAATTCATTGCAGATAGTTCCGAACTAACTATGGGAGTCGAGTCAAGATTTTAAAAAAGAGTATCACAAAGCTTGCAATCAGTTAAAAATATCGAGTATTAAACTCGGGTCGTTCTCCCTAGGAATTGAAATATTGTGGCTTACGAATGGTTGTGAAAATATCGCGGTTGCAATGGTTGAGTGTTGGTAACAAGAGCAAAATAAGAAATAGATAGAACTGATGATAATAAAGGGATGCCTAGTCTTGAGTTGAAGTATAATGTGTCCCTATGATTACCACTAATCCCAATTATGAATGGTTGTCACGTAAGGCACAAAGCCCACTCTGTCAAATGGTCAAATGGGTGGAATTACCGTTCTGAAAGTCCTAGGCATACACAATAATGTAGAACCAAGGTATTCGGCGAACTCGAACAACCCATCAAGTTCGCGTCATTAAGGTTCTCTCGTTATTGGCAGGGGCGTAGCATCAACGGAACAGTTTTAACCCGTGCCTTAACCCATTCTTATTCTTAGGGATTAGTGGCTAAGATCATCCACACTTCAACCCATGACCAAGGCACAAGAACACTACTCCATATTATAAGAAACAAAACATCAAACACTTTGTGGGCATAATAAAGAGACATGGTAAATAGCAAGAGAAATAGCAAATCAAGATGATCAATGAAGTAAATAAGCAAGAGAATCAACAATTATCAACAATGAACCAAGAAAATAGTAATAGATCATAACAAGAAATAAAATTCAGCAATATGAAGATAAGAACACAAGAACATAAAAGCTAGAATTGAAATATAGATGAGCAAGAGATAGAAACAAGTATAGATTGCATTAATTAAAGAAGAGTAACAATAAACAAGCATTCAAAGATGAATTAAAGTAAAGAGTTTGGCTAGTGAGGGCTGGAAATTGGAAGAGAAAATGAAGAACACTATGAACTAGAAGAGAAAAAATGAGAGAGATGCAAAACTCTCACAAATTCCTCCAAAACTATCTAAACTATGAATTAATCCTAATGGGTAGTGTGTAGTGCTTCATCTCTGATGCGACGAATCTTTTTGATTTGCAACACTCCGACAAGTGTATCGGATCCCAAGTAATACCACGATGAGTGGGTAATGTAAATGATGTTACAATATGCATGCAAAGTTGATTTGTTTAGGTTTTGATGAATGACAACCATACAAGGCTTTGAGGAACAATTTCGAAAGCAAAACAAATAACGATTCCGAAAGCAAAACAACAATGACAAGATAAAGCGATGAACAAAAATTAATTTATCTCTCTCACACACACACTAAAACTTATTTGAATTAATGTTTTAGAAAATGCTTTTAAAAGAAATTTGTTTCATAAAATGTTTCATGATGATCATGCTAGCCAAATATGTTTAGAAACTTGTTTTCAAAAAAAGAAGAACCATAAGAATTGATTAAAGCAAGTTTAGAATCAATTCTTAACATTTAAAATGTATTTTTGGCAAATTACCGTCAAGGGTATCGATACCCTCCTCGAGGGTATCGATACCCTCTAGCCAAAATTCCAATTTTGGCTCAACGGTAATAAGGGTATCGATACCCTTTGTGATGGTATCGATACCCTAGTGCTTAAAACAAGAAAAACGGCTAGTTTGACAATACGATTTGATTCCATTCACACCCAAACGGTTCTCTAAGTTTGGGAGCCTATAAATACATATTTATGAAGCTCATTTGTAAGACAACACTTGCTCCAAACCTTCTTGTTATTATACTTGATTTCTAGATCAATTTCAAAGTGTTTTTATGCACATATTTGAGAGATAACCAAAGTTTTTGGTTCATAGAGCTTATATTTGTATACACATACTCTTTTAGAGAGCAATTCAAAATCATTCAATACGTTATATTGTGAAAGAATAGTGGTGTAGCTATTCTTGATTGAGAGATTTGAGTATACACTATAGTCGGTAAGGATCCGTAGAGTATACTAAGCACTCAAGGGAAAATCTT
>JASCZI010121805.1:0-22689 GCA_036250425.1 Stylosanthes scabra | reverse complement strand
TATATATATATATATATATATATATATATCAATCTGAAGCTCCGGACGTTAGCTTTCTAACGCAACAAGAACTGTATCGTTTGGAGTTTTGTAATTCAAGTTATTATCACTTTAGTGCACAAAGGTCAAGATTGACAACATGCATTAAGTTTTAAACTAACGCATATGCCTGCTACAGAAACTCTTCAAAAACGTTTCTTTTGTTCTAAAACAACTTAAAACATTTTTAACATGTATATAACAACTTCAAAACATTGATAATCAAATCTTATTTTTGTTTTACCATAAAACAAATTATAAAATATTTACGGCTATTATACGACTAACGTTTTGACAAAACCTTTTGTTCTTAAACAAAACCTTTCAAGATATTCATAAAACCTTTTCTTCAAAACATTTTATAGTGTGTGTGTGAGAGAGATATAATAAATTGGTTCTTAACAAGATATTCTAACTAAGACCTATTAGATTACCCTTCTTTGATTCTTGGTCTTCGTTCTTTGTGGACTTCGTTTTTTTTTCTTGTCGTTGAAGTCTTGCTTTCAAAGCTTTGTTCTTTAAGTCTTCATTATTTATCCTCAAAGCTTCAATGGTTGTCATTCATCAAAATCTATAAACATGTAAACTTTGCATGCATATTGTAACATGATTTACAACCAGGTCCTTGGAGCCTGTTTAAGTCCATAAATGGCCTTATGTAGTTTACATACCTTGTTTGAATTTTCAGAAATATAGCCAGGTGGTTGTACCATATATACAGTTTCAGTCAAAACACCATTCAAGAATGCATTATCAAAATCAAATTGCCGGAGAGACCAGCCCTGTGTTAAAGCTATAGTGAGAATAATCCTAATTGTTGTTGGTCTTATTACAGGGCTGAATATCTCTTCATAATCTATACCTTCTCGCAGTTGAAAACCCTTTGCAACAAGTCGTGCTTTATACCTAATTATATCTCCCCTAGGGTTTTTCTTTAAGGCAAAAACCCACTTGCAGGTTACCACAGTTGCATTAGGAGGCAGGTCTACTAAGCTCCAAGTGTTGCATTTAGCCAATGCTTGTAGCTCAGCTTCCATAGCCTTTGTCCACTGTGGAGTCTGTTTTGCTTGAGTCACAGTTTTTGGAACAATTTATGAGTAATCTACATGTTTTTGTGTGTGAACAGTTAAGGTTTTAGGCTTTAAAGTACCAGTCTTAGATCTAGTGACCATATGATGTGTATTAGTAATAGTAGGACCAGAAATAGGTAAAGGGTGACTAGTAGCAGCAGATTCAATAGGCAAAACATTTTCTATACTATGAATAGGAACCTGAACCCGTGAAGTATCTGAGTTGTGAGAGGTAGGTTGAGCAGAAGAAGAGCTTGGCTCTGTGGAGGAGGATTGAGATGAAGCATGCTCTTCTTGCCCTGCTGTGGATTGAGATGATGAAGACTCCTCATGGCCAGAGGCTACCACATGATCTATTGGTTGGAAAGAGGTAGATATAGTATCATCAGCTGCATTGTTGGTGTCAACTTGCTTCTGAATCAAGGGTATTATGCCTGCATAGTCAAAAGAACTTGAAGTATGTTTAGTAGTAGTTTTAGAATTTTTATTAAACAAATCATTGTATGGGAATTCAGTCTCATCAAATACAACACTTTTGCAATACTAAATTCTGCCTTCCCTACTAAGACACTTATATCCATTGTGTTGTGAATCATATCCAAGAAAAACACACTTTTGACTTCGAAAATTCAGTTTGTTGTTATTGTATGGTCTTAGGTAGGGATAGCAGCTGCAGCCAAAGACTCTTAACATTTTGAAATCTGGCTTCCTTTTAAAAAGTTTTTCATATGGAGTTTGCATTTGTAGTATAGGTGTGGGCATTCTATTTATCAAATAGACTGCTGTACTGAAAGCAGAATCCCAAAATGTTAGAGGCATTGAAGCTGTTGCAAGGAGAGACAAACCTGTTTCAGTAATATGCCTATGCTTTCTCTCTATACTCCCTTGTTGTTGGTGAGTATAGGGGCATGAAAGCCTATGAAGAATACCATTCTGTTTTAAGAAACTAGTAAAAGCAATAGAAGTAAACTCCTTTCCATTATCACTTTGCAAAGATTTGATTTTATAACCAGTTTGGTGTTCCATAAAAACTTTGTAGCTTTGAAAAGCTATTAAGGCTTGTGATTTTTGGTTTAAAAGAAAAAGACATACATATCTAGAATGAGCATCCATAATACTAACATAATATCTATGTCCACCATGAGACACAAAGGGAGCAGGACCCCAAATATCAATATATACAAGTTCTAAAGGGTTAGCATAGTCAGTGTTAGTGGAGGGAAAAGGAAGTTGGTGCATTTTAGCCATGGTGCAATGTTCACAAATTTTATAGTTAGTATGTGGAACAGAAGCAACTATATTACATGCAGTTAAAACAGATTGAACACTCTTGACATTGCAATGTCCAAGTCATTTATGCCACAATTCATATGTATGTTGATTCTTCTTATTATTAGCTAAAAGAACTTTAGGAACATATGGTGTTGAATCAGTTTTGACAGAAGATGCATGAGCTAAGGGATGTAAAGAAGAGTGAGTTATAGAGGATTTAGACACAGAGTTACTAGTATTAGAAGGTGCAGCAGTAAAGTGTGTTTGTAAGCAAGGAATTTTATTCAGAATAGGTACTTTAGCATCAGTTGTAGATTTTACATTCTCTGAGCATTATTGAAATTCAAAACAGAATCAGAAACAGAACCAGAATGTAGTGCATAGTTAACAGCAGTATGAGAGGATGGTATGGTGGAGGAGCCAGAGTTCCTTGCTTGATTTGGAGATTTTGGGATTACCAAATTCTCAAAGCAGTAGATACCTCCTTTGGCCTTACCCTTAAGAAGAACTTCCTTGGTAACTTGATCAAAAATATAACACATGTTAGGCCAAAATTCAAAATAGACACAATTATCACTAGCAAATTTTGAAACACTCAAAAGATTTTGAGAAATTGATGGAACATGTAAAAGATTATTCAAATGATAATAAGTATTGTGTGATTCATCGTATAGTATTGAATTTCCAGAATTAAGAATTGGTACTCCCTGCCCATTACCAACATAAAGCTGGTCAGGAGCATGTGCAGAATCCGAATGTTGCAAGATATTGGAGTGCTCAGCCGTAACATGATGCGAAGCTCCCGAGTCTGCAAACCATGAAGATTCTGAGGTTGTAGTTGGAGCAATCAGATACGCCCTTGGTTGGTGAAAGGAGGTAGCGGGTGGAGGTGGATTTGTGTTAGCACAGGGCACATTTGGTGCTTGAGTTTGTGTTGGGAATTGATAATTTGGATCGAATCTGTAGAAGCATGTATGAACCGTATGACCCAATCTTCCACACAGATGACATTGGGGTCGGTTTCCTTGAAAACGGCCAGGGCCTCTACCATTCCTGCCTCCGCGGCCAATAGCTCTGCCATTCCTGCCTCCACGCCCAAGAGATTGGTCAGAAGATGTAGCACCTGTAATCTGAGTAAGTTGAGCAACTGCTGGGGTTTTTTCTTTTTGATTGATTCTATCTTCATAGGCTTTGAGGAAGCTTTCTGCCTCAGGGATAGTGAAGGTAGTCATTCTGGACATTACAGACGTGACATAGCCATCATATTCATCTGGTAGACCGTCCAATATAGATTGAATATGATCATCTTCTGTGAATGGTTGTCCAATAGAATGAAGAGAATCAACAAGCTTCTTGATTGTGTCAAGATACTCTTGAATCGTCCCAGTCTTCTTGGTTGTTCTGAGCTGAGTCTTGAGACTCTGAATTCTGGTTTTGGATGATGCAGTGAAGTAGTGTGAGATTGTATCCCAGCTTTCAGCGAAGGTCTTGCATTGAACCACTTTGTTCTTGAAAGTAATCGTCATAGAAGCATCAAGCCATGTCATGAGAGATGAATCATGTTGATCCCATTCAACAAATTTGTCAGATTCTTGAATGATTTTTGGAGATGCAGATTTCTTGGTTTTCGGCGCAGCTTCTTTATCAAGAACAGCTGAATCTTTGGTTGCAGATTCAACTTCCTTTTCATCACTTGATGAAATTTCTTCGAATTGTGGTGGAGCATTTGAAGAATCGAAGTGAGCTTCTAGTTTTAGGGTTCGAATTGTGAGAAACATCGACTTTCGCCATGAATAGAAATTGTCTTCATCCAGCTTATCAGTTAATGGAACCAATCCATTCTTGACTTTCGGTTGAGAGGACAGAATCAACGCCATGATCAATTCAAACACCAAGCTCTAGATACCATATAACAGAGTGTGCAGTAACAGAGACAAAACACAAGAAGAAGAACTTGAACAGTGGTAAAGAGTAAAGTTTGAGAGAGATGAAGGAAAGAGAGAGAGAAAGAGAGAAGATAAATGTAGTTCTGTTATTGAGTAAAGTATTAAGATACATTGCAACAATAACCTTACTCAAGATATTTATAGTAGCTAACTAACCAAGCTAAAAACACATTAGCTTAGCTTATACACTTAACAAACAAAATAAAATAAAAAACTTATATAAATTCATGCAAATTAAATTCAAAAAAAATCTTTTGTGTGAGGTCGTGAGGAATAGTATTAAAGATGTAATCTTTTACGTACTTTCTTGTATCAATTTAAATTTTGTGGGGAAGTAATTTAAGGCAAAAAAAAAAAGAAAAGCAAAACAATATGCTAGTTAGCAACAAAAAGGTTTTAAATGAATTTTATTACGAGGACTATGAATTGCATCAGATTGAGTATTTTAATTTCTATATCTTTGATTGTGAATTTCTTTTAGTAGTAGGCTGTACTGCTGTGTAGGTACTTTATTTATGTAAGAGTTCATTGAGATTGAGAGCATATATACAGTATACTACTCTAATTAACCTTTGTAAATTGATTAGAACTGAACCCATTTAAACTTTATACTAAAACGAAAAAAATAAATAAAACCTGTTAATAATGTGAGGTGTAGCACTATCAAAAGTATTACGGCTAAGCAGTTTTTAGCGAGCTTATTAGATTTAAGAGAATTAAGTTTTCACCTGGATCTTAATCAAAGGAATGTAAAATGCCCAATAATAAAGGAAGTGTATGTGACCAAAGAGGTAGGCACTACAAGAAACACACGGATTGCCGTCGGATTAATTCCGCCTATAATTTCCGTCGGATTTACCTTCGGATAAGGGGTGTTGACGATTGGATCAGAAAATTTTGCGTGGGTTTAGCTAGGCCGATGCAAACTTTTGGTGGGAATGAAAATTAAATTGGCGGCTAACTTTCTGTCGGCTTGGTCAACGAAAAATCCGACGGAAACGAGTAAAAATGGAACGCTGCGTTTCATTAAGTGACGACCAAGTTTCCGTCGGATGTATCCAACGGTAAGTCCGACGGAAAGCACAAAATAAACCTAATCGACGAACAGCCCCCCCTTCATTCAGAAACATGTCTCCCTTTCTCTCCTTACACTCCTAAACATAGCCCCAACCCTAAACACAGCCCCCTTCCCAACCACCATCATCCATCGCCAACACCCACCCACCATAGAATGGCGCCGGCCCTTTGCACCGCCACCGAGAGAAGGAAGAAGGGAACCACCGTCGCCGCCCTTTGCATCGCCACCGAGAGGAAGAAGACTCCACTTCTGCCACCGCGTTGTCCACCGTTGTCCCCTCTGTCCGTCGTAGGTAAGTGGGCTCCCTTCTTCGTACCTTCCAAGGTTCGTCCCCCTCTCTCTCTGTCTCCCTCTCTCTCTTGATTTGTGGCTCTGTTTTTGTAACCACTACAGTAGTCGTCCCCTCCGTCCGTCCGGACGCATCCTAAACCCGTCATCTCAGTTTCCGTCAGCTCATGAGTAACTCGTCATCAAATTTCCGTCGGACTTTGGGTCGGATTATTGATTACTGAATATCTCTTTTTTCGTCGAATCTTGTGTGGGATTCCCTTTCCGTCAGACTGGGATCCGACGGAAACATGATTACGCAACTCGTTCACGATTTCAACGTTTGCGTCGGACACGTCCGATGGAAATTTGCGTCGACCTTTTAACCGTCGGCAATGTATCCGACGGAAACACTAAAATCGTCGATTTTCCATTTAAAATTCGCCGGAAAATCCGACGGTAACCTGTGTATTTTTTGTAGTGAGGGTAAGATTTTTTTAGATCGTTGTAAAGCTAAGACTCGACCCGAAAGGGGAGAAAGTTTGAAGGCTACATCGGAGGTTGTAGTTATCCCCTTCGGCATTGTCATCGAGGACTCGCACACACCCCACAACCCATAAGGACCAAAAACAATAAAGATACCATAACAGCAGCAAGATATATGACCAAAATACAAACATATGCAAAACAGACTCCATGACGCAATGAGGTGCGATATAATAGATTTATGTAAAAAGGAATTGCTTTCATCACTTTTGAGTTTTGATTTTGAGTTAACTACCAAATATGACTATGGAATTTGTAAATACCGACAAACATGACCTCTAATTTTGTTAACAACCAAAATATCCTCCAAATCCTTTAAATGGTGACAAAAGTGACCAATAGTTAAAAAATTAATGTTCATTCTGCATTAGAATTGGTTGAGATGACAAATGAAAATGCTAGTGTGGTATGAAAGTGCTGTTAGATTTGTCAATCTCTCCAATTTTAAAACCTTAATTTCATCATTTTTCCAAATTATATTGACACTAACACACGGAGGAGAGATAACACAAAAGAGAGAGAGAACTGTTAGGGATATTAATGTAAATTGATAGGCTTCTGATTAGTTGAGTTATTAGTTAGCCTTGTGTTAGAGTTAGTTAGCTTTGGCTTGAGCTAAATTTATAAAGGCTGAGCCAAACTATGTTGAAGTAACTTTACCAAATTATAATTACATCTTACTTTCTTTTTCGTTTTTCCTTCTTCTCCTTTCTTGCGTTTCTTTGTTCTTCAAGAAGCATTGCTTCTTGTTCGTGTTTCTGCAACTAGTACTTCTACATAGTATCCAAAGCTCAGAGTTCAGATCCATCGCCATGGCGTTGATTCCTTCTTCCCAATCAAAAGTCAAGAATGGATTGATTCTTCTCTCTAACAAGTTTGACAAGAATAATTTCTCGACGTGGAGGAAATCAATTATACTTACAATCCGAACGTTGAAACTTCAAGGACGATTCATCACAAACTCCACCTCAATTTGAAGAAATCTCAAGTCCCAATAAGAAAGATCCAACCAAAAACCCTAATGATGTTGAAGTAAAATCTGTTCCTGCTTTGAAAAAAAAGAAATCGCCCACAATCATTCAAGAATCTGATAAATATGCAGAATGGGCTCAACATGATTCAGATCTCATGACCTGGTTAGATGCCTCCATGACCCCTACTTACAAAAATAAAGTTGTACAATGCGCCACATTTTCAGAAAGTTGGGACACCATTACTCACATCTTCACATCATCTTCAAAAACCCGAATTAAGAGCTTAAAGACTCAACTTCGGACTACCAAGAAAACAAGTACTATAGAGGAATATCTTCAATCTATTAAGCAAATTGTAGATTTATTGCATTCTATTAGACACCCATTTACTGATGATGATCATATTCAAGCTATCTTGGATGGGTTACTTGATTAATATGATGGCTATGTAACTTCAGTCATATCCAGAATGACAAGCTTTACAATTCATGAAGCCGAAAGTTTTCTGTTGGCATATGAAAACAAAATTAATTGAAAGGATAGAGTGACTGCAATGGTTCATTTTACCCAAGCTACTTCACTTGCAATTGGCCAGAACTATGGAAGGGGTGGCAGAAATGGGAAAGCTAATGGAAGAGGTGGCCAGAATGGATGAGGTGGAAGATTTCAGGGAAATCGTCTACAATGCCAATTGTGTGGCAAACTTGGCTACACAGTCCATACATGTTACCATTGCTATGATCCCAACTTTCAGATTCCAACACCGAATCCCCAACAATCTATTCCTTATGCTAATTCCTATCCACCACCTCCATCCACATCTTTTCATCAACCAAAAGCCTATCAATTTACATTAATATCCCTAACAAGAACGAAAAATTCGAGACATAAACACAGGATTAAGAGAGAAATGAGTGGAAGAGAGAAACGAAGTGAGAGAGAGAAGCAGAAGAAAAAAGGGGGAGAAGAGAGACGAACTGAGAGAGATAAGTAGAAGAAAGGGGGAGAAGAGACATAGAGAGAGATGGTGAAAAAGATCCGGTTGAGCTTTAAATCTCCAGCAATTCAATGGCGCTGTGATGTCGGTGGCTCCTCTCTTGGCCGCCAATAGCTTCTTCTCTTCCATTCTCTTTCCTTTTTCTTCATCTCCTCTGTTTTCTCATGCTTTTCTTATGTTCTTTTTTCTTTTTCTTCGTGTTTTTTTGTGTATGTGGATATTTGAGGCTGAAGATGTGCATGGGAGTTAGAAATTTCAGTGTTGTGGCAAGTTGGCTGAATGAGGAACTAGTGTATAGGTGTTGCTACATGATCACCACCATGAATATGGAGAAATTTGAGCATTAGGATTTGGTTTATTAAAATTAGGGAAATTAGGATTTAAATTTTGGGAATAAAAATGTAAGTTTGTAACAGGACTTTCATTTAACGGATTTTCATTTAACGTATGCCACATTGGCATTTTCGTTTGCCACCTCAATCAATTTTGTTAACGGAGTGAGATTTTTGAACGATTAATCACTTTTGTCACGGTTTAATAAATTTGGACGAACTTTTGTCATTAATAAGTTTAAAAATAATTTTTATCGGCATTTGAAAATTTCATGGACATATTTTGTGGTTTACTCTTTGATTTTTTACGAGATTTTTCAATTCGATAAATCAAGGATTAGTCCGCCACTGATTCAAACTTTATTAAAAGTTTATTGTTAGCTAATGAATTACTGCGTATAAAAAGAAAAATTTGAACCTCAATATTTATTTAAACATATTAGTAAACTAATCATTAAATTAATTTAAGTTAGTTTTTTTTATATATTTTTAATTTAATAATAGAGATATATATAAGAATACTATATATATTTTAGATTTTGTTTATTGGCTCTATGCTTTTGATTTTTATCTCTTTATTCATATGAAATGGATATTTGTTATATTTACTTTCTCAAATGAAATTTTCATTAATTAAAAAGATTCATTTTAGCATGTGATATGCTATTGTATTGTCTAATTGTGTCTCACTCTTTCTTAGATCTTTTATGAGTTTTATCTAAGGTTGGAAAGCATAGTTTAATTATATGTTAAAAAAACAAAAAAGAAACTATCAAAAGTGTGGACCAGAGGCCGTGTGCTTCCAAATCCCCACCACAATCTGGCAAATTCTCTCAATTGTCACTTGTTAGCAACCTGAGGGGTATGATTTGAACTTTGAACTTTCAACGCCACTACATACGGACCCCCTCTCCCAAACAAATTAAACAATTATTATAGAGGAACATATAATTTCAATTAACAGATGTTAATCATACACTTCTTCTCACGCGTCTGTTTAAAACCTTTCAACTCGTTATACGCATCTCCAAAACTCTCAACTCGTGACATACATTCCCAACATTCAACTAATTTTCAAAATTCTTCATTGTTTTTCTTCATTGCTTTTTTCTTCAGTTTCTTCATCGATCTTCAAAATTCAATGTGCGTCTTTTTCATCTTCTTCATGTTCGTCTTCTTTTTCGAATTCTGAAGATAAGGAGAACGTTGAAAGCAGTTCGAATCATTGCGATCTGATCTCAAATTCTGGAATAAATCAGATGGACAAATAATTGGAGGTTCGTAATTTTTGAATGTGTTTTCTTGTTGTTTGATTATTTTTTCTAAGGATTTATTGAATGTGCAAAATAATCATGACCCATATTTGTATTGGTTTGTTTGCTTTATTATTATTAAGTTTAAAATTTTGTTCATTATGTTTAAGAATTATGTTCATCGTCTCTGATTTTTCTATTCAATTGTTGTTCTGTATTTTGCAGTTTTTGTTATTGAATTCTTTATTTAACGGTTCAATTCAATATGTAAAATATTTATTCATGTGATAAAATTCTTTTCAATTGTTTTCAACATGAATATGTGGACTGTGTTGTTTGAATTTGTACGTGTGGTGTCTTTGTTAGCTTTATTGTTATTTGTGTGGTTTCAATTTTTCGGTAGGTTTATAAATTCTGTTAGTTTATTTTACATTTTTGGTTTAATGAGATTTTTAATTCTGTAAATTTTTTGTAAATTTTTCTGTTCATTTGTTCCATAAATTATGTCCGAGAACTGTCTATATTATCTGTTCAATTATGGCTCTATTTTGTAGTTATGTTCTTGTTGTTGGATTGTTCATATTATTAAGTGTTCCGTTTTGCTGTTCGTTATGCTTATAAATTCTGTTCGTTTTGGTTACATATTTTGTTCAACGTAACGAAGCATTTTTTGGCTTTTGTTATTGCAGTTTTTGTTTAATGTTTATGAAGAGTACGTTCCCAAGGTTGGGATAGCAGTTGTATCATGTGCAGAAGCTAATAATTTCTACAAGGAGTATGCTAAACGAGCTGGATTTGCTTCTAAAATGAACAGAACCATAAATCATTTTGAACAGAATTTTAAAATGAAGTGAACAGAACCCTGAACCATTTTGAACAAAATTTAAAAAATGAAGTGAACAGAATCCTGAACTATTTTGAACAGAATTTAAAAAATGAAGTGAACAGAACCTTGAACCATTTTGAATAGAACCCTAAACTATTTTGAACAAAATTTTAAAACGAAGTGAACAGAACCATGAACCCTAGATATTCAAAATGTTTAGTCTATTAATTTTTTGATGTTCAATTCAGGGTTCTTTTCGATTTATGAAGTTAGTTTTAGTGAGATGTGCTGGATTTTTGTAATTGCTTTGTTTTTGTAATTTTTGTGCAATGCGGATGAAGAGTCCATCCCTAAGATTTGGAGTACTTGTGAATATTGTCAATGGTGACGACAGCGTAACAAAAAAGTAAAGTAGTGGCACTAAAAGAATAAGAAGAAGAACATCAACAACAACAACAATGTAATAGAGGAGGAGGGGAGGAAGAAGGAGAAGAACAAGAACAATAACAACAACAACAACTACCGCAACGTAAAACAAAAAAGGAGAATGAGGAGGTAGAAGAAGAGATGGAGGCGGAAGCAAAGGCGAAAATGGGAGGTCACGGGCGAAGCTAGGAGTATTTTTAGGAGGGGGCCAATATTCAAACTTTTATTTCGTAGATAAATCAATTCTATACGTAATATCGTTCTTTTATACAAAGGGATTATTCTAATAATTTTTAAAATTCTTAAGAAGCATTATGTATTTGTATTAAATAATGATAATTGATAAGACACAAAAAAAAACAATGATAATTGATAAAAATGGATAAGTTCTTGCTAAAAAGTTGAAAACTAGTTTAATACGAGAATTAGTGTAAAAAACAATTATAATTATTAGAATAAAAAAATTGAAAATTGAGTGGAAATTAAACTAAGAAATATCTTTAGAAAGGATTAAAAGAAAAAAAAATCAGATTTCATTCATTCTAAACTTTCCTAAATTATTATAAATTACTTTTATTCATAGTATAGTTTTTAAATCTAATTGAATTATAGACCTAATAATATTAATTCTAGCATAATCTAATGGTTAAAATTTGTTAAAAAAAAATATTCGGCTAAAAGTTTTTTAAAAACTGATTTAGGACATTAGTGTTACCTAAATCTAACTCTCGCTCTCTCTTTCTATAGGTATATATATGCATTGACATATGAATATAATGGTTAGTTTTTGTGAAACTATAGAAAGACAAATCTATGTCCACTTTTCATTTACCTATTCATCTTTTTTTTAACATATATATTTTTTTGTGACCGTAAAGAAAGAAAAACAAAGTCTAGCCTAGATCAGCAGCAAGCAAATATTGAAGTTGTTGTCCTAGCTCAAACCATTCCACATAACTCCAGTCATTTTTAGCACCATGCTTAGCTAAAAAATCAACAACTGTGTTGAAATCACGACTGACATGCTCAAATTGAATATCCCAAGATCTGAGATGTAAATTTAAAATTTTATCCAAGAGATCCTTATCTGCAACATACTCATGATCCAAACAGGTCACCATTGAAACGTAGACATCTAAGGAATCTGTTTGACAAATCATAGACTTGAAGCCACATTCCTAGACCAAAATGAGACCCCTCCACATAGCAAACATTTCGCATCTATAAATACCCCAAGAGGTGATATTCCTCGAGCAAGCTTTAACAAAAATCCCCAAATCATTCCTAATTATACAACCAAAACCAGTAAGGCCAAGATCCGGCAAGACAAAAACATCACAATTGATTTTGAAAGTACCTTGAGGAGGGGGGAGCCAAGAAGCAGCAACATCAGAAAAAAGAAAGGAGTACCTTATTTGGGAGCCAGCAAATTCTGAGGCTGAGTGATGAGCCATGAAAGCAATTTGACGGGGCGTCTAGACCCTACATGAACAGAAAATGACATTACACCGATTTCTCCAAATCCACCACAAGCCAGCTAGAATAAAACATTCTCTACCTCTTATTAAGCGCCGAATAGCCACATTGAAAGAGACACTAGGATGAGAAATAGAAATCTGAGGATCAATACAAGCCTAAATTTTTTTTTGTAGCAGTACAACCAAAGAAATAATGAGACACGATTTCAGGCTCTTGATTACAACAAGGACAAATATCAGAAGATGAAAGATGCCGCATCTAGCGAAACAGAGCAGCATGCAAAGCTTCAAGAATAGAAAGCCAAATGAGAAATTTAATCTTTTCAGCAACCGGGAGCTTCCATATCCAATTCCAATTCAGAGAATCATCCCAACCAAAGCGTTTCTTTGCAAGCCATAAATAACCATCCCTAGCAGAGTATTCTTTGGAACCAGCTGGCGACCAATACCAACCACAAGAAGTATGACAAGGAGGTTGTCGAAGACCAGAGAGGAGGAGAGAAATATCAGGAGGAATAGGAGAGATAAGCCTATCGAAAATCCATTGCTTGTTGATGAAAACATCATTGACCTTCAAATCAAGCTCCTGAATATGAACATAATCAAGAATACCACCCAAACGGCCCAAAGGAGACCAAGGATAATGCCACAAGGATTGAGAAGTGTCACCTATATTTCAAAGAAAGCCATCCTTGGTTGCATTGAAAGCTTTATAGATACTCTGCCTGCAAGAGGAGTCTTTGGAAGAGTAATTGAATCCATTGATCAAACCATTCTTTAAATATTTGGAGCTCAAGAGATTAACCCATAACTTATCCTTGTTGTGAAGAAGCTGCCAAACCAATTTTTCAAGAAGAGCCAAGTTAACACAAGAGCTGTCCCTAATCCCAAAGCCCCCATGTTTCTTAGAGTTACCTGTATATGATACACCGGAACAGAGGAAATGACCGACTTAACCAAACACAATCTGCTAGCTTTGTTAAGGAGTCGTCCCTTCCAACTAGTCAGCTTAACATGAATTTAATCAATGACATCTTGAGTTGATCTTCTAGAAACTCTCTCGTGACCAATGTTTACTCCCAAGTACTTTCCAAGAGATTGGGTGAAACAGATATGTGACACACCAGCAAGCACATTTTTCCTTCTCCGAGGCACTGATTTGGAGCCTTAGACTTTGCCAAATTAATCTTTAAACCAGAAGCCTGAGAGAATCGGTTAAGAACCTTCATGACCATAGAAGCTTTGCAAAAAAGAAGCAAATTATCATCAGACATTAGATGAGAAATATGGGGGCCATTCTTAGAGATAACAACTGGAAACCAAGTACCATTGTGAACCATTTGCGTAATCAAACACGCCAACCTTTCCATGCAAATGACGAACAGATAATAAGGTGACATAGGGTCTCCTTGTCTAAGACCTCTTTTGGGGCTGAAATTTTCTAACCGGTCACCATTCCATAAAATAGAAAGAGAGGAGGAGATCACACAATTCATAATAAGCTGGACGGTAGCCTTTGGAAAGCCAAAATTACAAAGAGAATGATGCAAGAAATGTCAATCAACTCTGTCATAAGCCTTTTCAAGATCAATCTTAAAAGCTACAACACTCTTCTTAGAATTGGATTTTTTCATAAAATGGAAGATCTCCTGGGCTATAATAATATTCTCAGTTGTTCCTCTCACAGAGATAAAACTTCCTTGGAGAAGACCCACGAAATCAGTAAGAAAGGGACGCAGACGAGCAACCAAGACCTTAGTAACAATTTTATAAATAACATTGCATAAACTTATAGGCCTAAAGTCTTTCATGCAAGGGGCATCTACCTTAGGAATCAGCACCAATAAAGTCTAAAAAATAGCAGAGTCAAGCTGCTTACCTGAAAACGTCATGCTCACAATCCTCCAAAGATTACAGCCAACAACCTGCTAGTATTGCTTAAAAAAGAGAGCTTGAAAACCATCAGGTCCAGGAGCCTTGAAAGAACCTATCTCTATAACAGCCCGACGAACCTCCTCAAAAGACACAGGAGCTTGAAGGGACTGGCAAGCTTCATGAGAAAGCTGAGGTAACGGCACATCATTCAGGGAATCAACGTCAATATCCTCTAAAGAGCAAAAGAGCTTCTGAAAGTAAGATCTGGCCTCACTTTGAAGCGCCGCCTCATCCATGGACCAAGAGCCATCTTCAAGTCTCAAACAATGAATCTTGTTCCTCTTTCTTCTGATAATAGTTTGAATATGGAAAAAGCTGGTATTCCTATCACCGAATTTGACCCACTGTTCCCTGATTTTTTTATACCAAAGGAGCTCTTCTTGAAGAAGAATAGAATTGAATTCCTCATGAAGATCTTTTTCCTTCTGTCTAAGAAAATCATCATTGAACTTTTCTAATATATTTCTATTTATGACATCTAACTAAAATGGATATAACGTATTTATATTTTATTCATATTTAATTAAACAATAAATAAAATTTTATATTATATATAACTCAAATTTTAATATTTCGTTATAAATATTTAGTTATGAGGTTGAACAGATTTTCTAAAATTGATTATATCAAATGAATATAAACGTGAATATAATAAAGAAAATAAATAAAATGGGTAGGGCTTTCAAATATCTAATATTTTAAAGAAGAGTCAAATCGAGATGTATATAATCAAATTCTAAAATAACAACTAAAGGCTAATTTTCTTTTTAAGTCTTTGTAATCATAGTATACATGTATGTACATGTCTGTATGTATGTACATATATATTTAGAATCTTATAAATTTTTTTCATTATATTAGTATAAATTAGTTTGATTATCGATTTATTATTATGACAAATTTAATTATTCTGATAACTAATTATAGTTAATTATTTTTGTTCTGTTTTTCTTACAAATTAAAACCACAGGCCATGACAGGCAAAACAACCTCGTTTCCCACGAGGTGCTTGAGCTATCGCTTCATATAGTAACATCATGTGCTTGAGCCATTTTCCCGGGTACAAGTTACTGGTGTAATCCCAAACACTTTTTTTTTTCACGTTTTTTTTTTCTTTGAAAGGAAAGAAGGTATATCACCCTTTTAAATAATCGATGATGCTAGGTTATATATGTATAATAATTGGATAAGGTTCAACTCTTATTATCACTTCCAATTAAATTCCAAATAACCATAAGAGTTCATTAATATATGTCACTTCCATATATATTCCAAGTAATTGATGCATATAAAGTTTTTCTTTGCGACAAAAAGAGCCTCAATTCTGTAAATACTTGTAAATACTTATAACGATTGAGGGGATAATATTATATAAGTTCTCGCTATATAAAGTTATAAATATTATCTAGAAATCATCATGGCCAAGCGTTGGTGGGACCAAGAAAACCACCACACTCCGTCAAGCAGTGCCAACGGCGACCACGACAACAACGACGGAGGTGATGACAATACCAACTCCAGTGCCGGCGACCGAAGAGGAGGAAGCGGCCGTAGGCCACGAGGCCGGCCACCGGGGTCGAAGAACAAGCCAAAACAACCGCTGGTGATTAGGAAGGACTTCCCAAACGCCCTTCAAAGCCATATTCTAGAGATCAGCGACGGAGCTGACGTGGCAGATTGCCTTTCCACTTTCGCAACCCGCCGCCACCGTGGCGTCTCCGTACTAAGCGGAACCGGCACTGTCACCAACGTCACTCTCGGGCAGCCCGCGGCTCCCGGAGGCGCCGTTTCACTCCAAGGAACGTTCCAGATCCTGTCCCTCTCCGGCGCGATTCTCCCGCCGCCATCGCCGCCAGGCGCCGCCGGACTGGCGGTTTATCTCGCCGGAGTTCAGGGAGAGGTGATAGGCGGTAGGGTGGTGGGATCGCTGGTGGCTTGTGGAACAGTGATGGTGGTTGCAGCAACGTTCGCTAATGCCACGTATGAAAGGCTACCGTTTGAAGAAGAAGAGGAAGAAAAAGATGAAGAGATGCGGGTGCAGGTGCAGGTGGAGCCGCAGAAGGAGCAACAATCTGGTGTGAACGAGGGTTGTAGTGGACCACCTGAAGCACCACCACCAGCAGAAGCACAACAACAGGTTTATAGTAATGTTCGTTCCGGTTTGATGGCTAATAACATTGAAATGGCTGCTCATGATGATGATGATGAAGAAGATGAAGATGATGTGTTTTGGTGATTGTTCAAACTTGAAGCTGTTCTTCAACTCATTGGAAAAGCATGCAGGTTAATTTCTTCTTTTTTTTTTTCTGTACAATAATTAATTAGCAAGTCTTCTTTTGTTTTTTGGTGACAAGCAAGTCTTCTTTTGTTGTTTAAATGTATTAGATAACCAATTTTTTTTTTTTGTTTGTTTTACATAATTTGAGCCACATTTTTATTTCTCACTAGATATTGGTTTTTAACATTTTATTTAGTAAATTGTTTCATCATATTTGTTTTATATTATTTAAATAATCAAAAAGTTCAAAACCAAGAATTTTAATTTATACAGAGTAAAAACATTGAGAGGATATAGACAATTTTTTGTGATGACAATATTTTTTTATTTTAAAAAATAATATAAAACCCACAAATTTTGCCACTTATTCTCAACTTTTTTTAACTTTTTAAATTATTTCTAAACAAAGTAGTTTTTTGTTTTATTGAAAGTGGAAAGATTTTTGTGCTGAGATTTTGGTCGGCTTAACATGGAAACAGGTTTCGTTCATCATGATACGTGGATAAATAATGGGTGGCATAAGAAGCGTGCTTAATCAATCATGATTTTTCTTTTTTCAAAAAATAAAGTTAGTTCCTAGCTGCTTTGGATATTGGGCAGAAAGCTCAAATTCATTACGTAGATACTCCATTCAATCTCCTTTATAACTGTCTAATTTTTTTGAATTAAGAAATTATCCTTAATCTTATCTATTAAATCTACATAAGATTATATTTAAATTGATATTATATATATTTATTCTTAAATAATAGGAATGACAATAATTATATCTTTCTTAGGCATATCTTTTAAATCCTACCCTAATAATTATATTAAAAAAAAATTTAAATCCTTATTTGACAAATTTCTTATAATGCACTCTTCACATTTTCACATAAATCTTCAACTTTTATCTTTGCCGCATGCAATTATATTGGGAGTCTCAAACCTAAAAGATTCTGTACAGTAGCCAAATTACGTTTTACTATATATATGTGAGTTGGACGATATATCAAAATGATTGCTGAGCTAACAGCTAAGTGATGGGTTTTATTATACTTTTTCATCATTTTGCAGTTATCTTTTTCTTATAAGATTTTGTTTCATCATTTAGGTGGAGAAAGAAACTTTATTTATATCCTTGTTATCTGTGGATGACCTAATTTGGTGATGAGCAAATTAAAGCTTCTATTTTTTTTATTTAGTTTCAAAAGTATTTACCGTGAACGTAATAACTAACTTTTTTCTTGTCGCTGATTATTTGAATAAGGGCAAATGATTGATCATGAAATTTTATTTTATTCTTTTTATGCCTGAAGTAAGATTCGAATTTTAAATTTTTTATTTCAAGAGACTAGTTAGGTATAATGAGGTAGCAAAATACACCTATGATGTCTTTTTTAAGTGAATGGAAAGTGAAAATTTTGGTTTTGATAGACATAGAAAATAAAGTAGTGGGGGAAGAATAATTGTGTCTGCTATATGTATTTTTCGTTTGGTATTGGGTCAAGAATGGTAGGCGAAAGGGTTTATGGTTTATTCTTCTTTTAACCCAATTAGGATCAATTTATCAATTACTCAATTTAGCTTTGATTGCTAGAATAAAGAAAACCGCCAAAAATATCTTCAGCCTCTAGAAAGCCCTATTCTTCTTCTCTTTTATTTTTTTTTATTTTTTACTTTTTTTAAAAAAATTTTGGGGATAATGATATGATTGAATAAGGGGACGGATTTCAGTTGTAAGTAAGATACTGAGATCTGATTGGATAATAATCTTATCCATTATAACGGGTAATGCTGATGGAGAGGTATTTAAAAAGAAGTTGTGCTTTGACTGCTTTCTCACTTATTTGTTTTTTTAAATAGCGAAAAAGTATAAAGATTTTCAAAAACTAATAAACAAAGAAAAAGAAGGAACAAAAGAAAAAAATTGAGAAAAAAATTAGCCGCCAAATATACTATTTTTTAAAGAATAATATTGCGGTAAAGAGTAGAGTTTTAATGAAGAACAAAAATTATTTCTTTCAGTAAAATTAAAAAACAAAAAAATATTATCATGTTACATGTGCATCTTTAAATTTCTAAATTATTAATAAAAAATTTTGCTTTTCTTTCAGTTCTATTTTCCCCAAAGAAATTCCGTTTTTTTGCAAACTGCAACTTACAGTCACACATATATATCATCAAATATACTCTTCGATAAAAAAAATTTAATTTGTTTGTTTTTGAGTCTTTTAATTTTAAATTTTAGAGGTAACTTTACTACTTTCTCTTTATCATTATTTGTCATTATTGAATTTTTTTGTGCCTTCACAAATATGTAATTTTTGGAAAGAAAAAATAACTTTTAGAAAACACCAATAATATTAATTAATGATAGGAATAGAAATTCCTTTAAAGAGCACTAGAGAAGGAGAACAGAAATGTCCACAAAGAATCCAAAACAAATGCCACTATATTCATTAGTTATCAATTACATTCATATTATTATTATTTATAATAAAACTATTAATTAACTAAATTATACTTAAATGAGTTTTGGGCCACTTTTACTCCTTACAATTAAACTCAACCTTAGGATTTATACTAATGTAATGTTGACAATTACAAAGTTGTTAAACATAGACAACCATCTTTTTATATATCAAAAAGGGGAAGAATATAAGAAATTTTGTACGTGGATGATCACACATACATGCATATGTTTACTAATACTTGGGCAATTTTTGGAATGAATTTTGGATTTCATTATTTCTAGTACTCTAGTACAATGCTGTAATAATAATTATGTAACTCTACATTTTTGGAGTTCATATATAAAAAAAAATTTACAATTTAATGTGTATATGCTGATGTGTGGTGACAAGGTGAAAACTTTTATGGATAAACCGTATGTATGATGGATAAATACATTACTTCTCCTCCCTCTCTTTTTTTAATCAAAGGTAGTTGTATTAAATAAATACATAAGAAGATGGGCTCAACTTGGACAATCAAAAAGTAACAAAGAAAGTGGGAACTCCACATAATCAAAATATCATAATGTAAATTACTGAAGAAGAGAGAACACAAATGAAAAACAAAATTAAGGAGGATGATGTTGGTGGTATTCTTGGATCAAATTCATAGCCGATTGAAGAACCAGATCTGGGGTGCTAGCAACGCCTTCAAATATTCGAAGATTGTGATAGTTCCAAAACTTCCAGAGAATCGTAGCAATCAGACTAGCTCGTCTTCTGATCTTAGATACATCCAAAACTATGAAAGTTTCTTCTTCCTTCACATTAAGATTAGTA
The DNA here is from genome assembly GCA_036250425.1 of Stylosanthes scabra. Lineage (NCBI taxonomy): Eukaryota > Viridiplantae > Streptophyta > Magnoliopsida > Fabales > Fabaceae > Stylosanthes > Stylosanthes scabra. Next base: position 2,697 of record JASCZI010121805.1, on the reverse strand, counting down.
TTCTTCACCGTTATAGTAGACAAATCGACCATGATAGTTGAATTATATTCTATAACACATAAAAAGGATAAAAAAATAAGGGTTATTTCTCAAAATCCTATCAGAACACATCAAAACTCAAAATGACACATTAAATTCCTAGTAGGAGACTTCAAAACATTAGAAGAACCCTATTAGGACAAAAAAAAAACCCTAATAGAATACAAGAAAAACTCCTAACAAAACACCAGGACACCTCTGTTGTTTTTGTTGAGCACAACGTTTAATTATAGGGAATAAATGCATATTTTTTCATTATCAGATCCTCTCGAATGAATGTAAATCTAGTTAATATGTCCCTAAAAATACATAATAAATTTATTATTAATGAAATCTTTAAAATATTTATATTTAATAAATATAAAATAAATATATTAAAATTTTAAATTTTTTATATTCTTAATAAAATTTTTAATTTGTAAAGTATAAAATAGATAAACTCTTACACAAGACTTCCTCCGAGATAGCAATTATTATTATTATTATTATTATTATTATTATTATTAAAAACTAAAATATCGCAATAATATTAATTATCATATAAAATTCAAAATTGAAAACATGCATTGGCAGCATTGCATGCATGCATCGGACATATAATATATCTTCTCCAGAGCAATAATTGTACTTTTGCTTCGCTATTAATGGATCGGAGGGAGGGAATAATTGTACTTTTGCTTCGCTATTAATGGATCGGAGGGAGGGAGGGAGACAACCTTTAATTTTGCCCAAGTTAGTAGAATTATCAAAGGGCATTATAAATCTTGTACAACGTATCATGAGCATGGTTTGGATAAAAACTCGATTAAATTCTTAAAATTTTTTGATATTATAATTTTTAATAACTTAATCGATTTTATTAAATTTATACTTAGTTAGACAATTTTATGATTTAAATCTTTTTATAATTTTACATTTATATTTTTTTAATTTATTTTTCGATTTCACGTAAAATCTCAATTTTTTCGTGCAATATTGATTATTGAATACTGTGGTATATGATTTCTCTTGCTACTTATCCTTTTAAGAAAATGATGAAATTTTATTAAAAATATAAATACTTTAAAACATAGAAATATTTCTAAAATTATTTTCCCTCTTCGAGAACAATTTTTTTTTATTTAATAATAAAATACATAATATATAAAAATATATATTTTGAATAGGGGAATTAAAATAACCAAATATATTAATAATAGACAACATGCACTACAAAATATAGTTAGTTTGCCGCAATTTTTTTAATTTGCGGTGGCTTTCAAAAATGGTGCAATGTTCCCTGTTATTATATTGCGGCGGTTTTTATACACTTGAAAATTTTGCGGGGATTTTAATCTTTTATATTTAATTGTATATATTTTTGTAAAACCTCCTCTAAAAAGACTCCCACAAAATAGATTTTTTTTGTATATTAATACTATATATAGTAGTTAAAATTAATGATAGAGAAGAAAGTTATGTTTTGTTGGCTAATTGATATATTAATTATCATCTTGTTATCTTTCTAACAGTATTCAATTTACCATTAATATATGATTAATTATAGTTACTATTCTTAACGGTAAGTGGACTATATATTAATTATTTAATTATCCTTTTAATTTAATACATTTTTAAATATTGTATACAATAGGAAAATTATATGGTATGCCATTAAAACTGCAGCATATTAGTATTTTATTGCTTTTAAGTCATTGATCTTAGTTGATTACTTGATTTTAATTATAAAATAAATATATGATTAAGACCAACAGTTAAAAGTGTTGGAATATCTTCCTATACAATATTACTTAACTATTTACTACTAAAAAAATATGTAAGACTTGAAATTAAGAATAAAACTATAGAGTTTAAAGTGTAAATAATTATAAATTTTACCTTTATTTTTTTAAGCAAAATTTTAATTATATTTATAATATTATAGAATCACTTATATTTTAAGAAATTGATGATTCACTTATATGGACTTGTCAAATTAGGGAAATTAAAGCTTGCTAGCTTTAATTAGGTGGGTCTGGTTTGCTCTATCTGGATGGCATTTGACCTAAGTTAAGGATATGGAGGTCTTTTTTCGATCAATATCATTATTAATGTGTTTGCTACTTCTTCTTCCATTATTCCTGACGAGATTGATCAATCCTTTTCTACGGACAGAAGTTTACCTGATGTATTATTGGAATGTGGAATAGGAATATATATATATATATATAAAAGTATGGTAAAACTAACTACACACCCTTAAATAACACGCACCTTTTATATTATCTTATACGGTAATACTAGATATATTATTATTGTATATATCTGTATATTTCTTTTAGTAATACGAAAAAATATAAACATTAATATAAAAATAGAAAATTTTTAATTATTATTTATATTTTTTTGTGTTACTAAATAAATGATTGTATAGATATATATAATGATAGACATAGATTAATTCTATATAAATACCCTTCATTTTCTTTGTTTTTAATTTATGTCTCCATTAATTAATTATAATAAGAAAGTATATATACTTTAATATATTTTTATTTTAATTATCTGATAATATTTTATCTAAAACTATACTATTTATTTTCTTGCCATGGTTTAATTATATATATATATATATATATATATATATATATATATATATATATATATATATATATATAT
>JASCZI010121803.1:4555-21139 GCA_036250425.1 Stylosanthes scabra | reverse complement strand
CTCAAATTCATCGATAGTCGTCACTATCAATGAGTAATCTGAGTCGTCATTTTGAAACTCAGCAACATTTGCGATTTCAGCCTCTTTCCTTTTGGATCTCAACTTTAGACAGTCCATCTTCCAATGCCCTTTCTCACGACAGAAAGCACACTCATCTTTGGCAATTCTGGCTTCCGACTTCAATCTACCTCTTCTATTCTTCAATTGATTTTTCTGGCGTCCTCCTACCACAAATGCTTCGTCTACAATTGCTTGTTTGTTGAGCTTTTTCTCCTGCTGCCTTAACTCATGGCTATATAAGGCAGAACAAACAGCATCAAGGGATACACTCTCCTTGCCATGAAGTAATGTGGTCTCCAAATGCTCAAACTCATCGGGTAGTGATGACAGCAATATTAACGCCAGATCTGGCCGGTAACTAAATCTGAACAATCTCTTCTTCTTGAGGAGTTTATTCTGACCACTCTTCTTCAGAAACTTATCCTCCAATGCCTTCCACAATTTATGTGCAGAAGTCTCATTTTTTACGGCATACTTCTGCTCTCTGGACAAGCAAGATCTGATTGTTCCACACGCCAACCGGTTGATTGTACTCCAATCTTTCTCATCAATAGTATCTGGTTTCTTTTCTTCAATAGCAATGTCTAGACCTTGTTGAAACAAAGCGTCTAGCACTTCGCCTTGCCACATGCCGAAATGACCCGTGCCATCAAATATCTCCACTGCTAACTTTGCGTTCGACAAATGAATTCTTGCCAATGGATCCAATTTTAGCGTTGTTTCACTTGACGGAGTATCATTCTTTTGTGGATTTGATACTGCCATTTCAACTCAAACAATAGTATTCAATACAACACAAAACAGAGCCTAGGACGAACCTAAAGCTCTGATACCAATTTGTTGCGGAAACGTGGATAATTTCAATACAAATCAATCCTATGAGCTTTACTATTATAGTAATTCCCAGGACAGATTGGATGAGGCACAATCAAGTCCCACTGAAACCCGGTCTCCTTAGACAGAATGTTATTAACAATAAAATTCCCAGGAAAGGCCGGAGGGGAGAGACCAGTCTCACTAATTCCAACCTCCTTAGACAGAACTACTACCACAGTATTACTCTACAAATATTTCTACCCAATAACCCACTAACAATATATATTGAATACTAAACAAAATAACACAGATAAATAAACAAATAACAATAAAATAGAGAAAGGAAAGAACACACCAATTGATAACGGAGTTCGGCCAAATTTTGCCTACGTCTCCGGTCAGCACTACTTGTAGCTGATCCCTTTAATATGTGAATATATAGAAGAGACTACATTTTTGGGATGGAAAACATAAGGGAATCAATGGTCCTTTATATAGGAACCAAACCCCTTCCCCTTAATTAGTTTGGTCGATGTGGGGCAAAACTAAGCCACCACCATCACCACTTACAGACATGACATAAGCATCACTTAACATTTTATGATCAAACTCTATACTTTCAATTATGATAGAACTAATTTGCATTCTAGCTCCAAGATGTCCAATATGATCAAGAGCAAGTGGATTCTCAACCAGATCCTCATAAATAGGGGGAAATAGTGGTGACTCAACAATTCGCTGCAAAACAATATAGTAAACACAGATCAAATAAATAATTCATATTAACTAAAATACTAACATTAGAAACAGAATCAACTTTAAACTTTTCAACAATAGTAGGATCATCACAACAATTGATAACTTGGAAGTTGCCCATATAAGGTGATCGAACATTTGATTTCCGATGAACTTTGAAAACAACTTCTTTGCCAATAATATATTAAAAAAATCAGGATATGGTGTGTTTTCAAAAGCTGCAACATTTAAATGATTAGCTTCATAAATAAAATATATATAACACAGGTAAAATATCTCAAACTTCACAATATTTAAACACAATGTCCAATAAAAAAAATGAATACCAAATTGTGACTCTAGAGATATGTAAATGTTTCTAATATTGTTGTTTTCAGCAAAAAAGAAGCAGCACGATCATACAATACAAAATCAACCTTTCCAGTACTATCCTCCACAATTAGAGCCACACTGAACCTATGAATAGTCTCAGTCAAACATGAAATAGGTTACATAATGTTTATTCGAAAAACACAGAACTGGCAAGTCTGTCTGTACTACATGCATTAACAATTTCAATAGTTATTCTGATGACTCACTTTTTCACTGGATTTTGTATATATCGATCACACTCCGAACAACAGAGCAAGCCTCTTGATAACTGCAATGGATATCCACAAGGACAGCAATAATACCACCAATCATGATAGTTTCGAACCTCTTTAATACGACCAACAACATTAAAAAAACCCTCCTACAAAAACATTTGAAAACAATTACAAATTTAGCCACTCAATCAAATTCATTAACCTAAACTATATACTTATTCATAAAAGATAAAATAAGAATACTAAAAATAATAGTATTAGCTACATATTAAAATGAATATGAACAATTACATACCTCATCATTTTCTTTTAACTCAATAATAGTTCTGGTCTTTGAAAGGTTCAGGAAATCATCATCAAGAGCAGACATAATAAATCCATGACCAATTGAGAGAACACCAATGAAAGAAGGTGAGGCAGGATTAATTCTGATCATAAATAAGAATAAATATTTAAGAATTTACAAATCTTCCTCACATTAATTAACATACACACCGAACATATATTCAATTTTAAGTCATGATTTATGAATTACCAAACGTGTGAATAAACTGTGAAACTTCAGGAGTATCAGAATTAATTCTAATTTTGCTGCAATTTATCACATTTTGCATTCCTGATTAATTCCAAAATAGTTGTTACAATAATATTCAACAAGTAATAATAATGTCTTTTCAACCAAAAAACATATAAAACAAAAAGAGTTAATGTACTTTAATATAATTCAAAATAACTTGAAAATAGTAAACATTGAGCAAATTCGAAATTCAACATAACACACCTCCCAATAATTTCACTTTAAAGGCTTCTAACAAAAGAACAGGTTGCTGCACAATCGATCTCTCCAAAACATTTCTCAAGGTTTCGAAGAAATTTCCATACAAGTAGCAATGAAGAAAATAACTACAACAGAGACTTAAATTCTCATTAACAAATAAATATACAAAAAAATAAAATCCTCATAACAAAACACTTAAATTATTTAGAATGTTGTCTAAATAATATAACATACTGATTCATTATTAAAAAAATTTAATACAGCAAAAAAGAAATGACAATAACCAAATGTAGTGCAACATATTGATAATACAGCAAGTATATGTAAAATAAATAATTCACTAACCCATTTGAATAAATCTGCATGACCGTCAGCTTTAACACTCTCCCATATTCATCTTCAATATATGAATACTCATGCACACCAATAAGCATTCCAATACAATCTAACACAACATTTAAAGAAGTTAAAAACAAAAAAACAGAGTCTGCCCCCAAAAATACTTCCAAATACATATAATAATTAAAATGACATTAATTATAAAACATGAAACTTATTTAGAAAAATAATTCTACGTGAATAAGTGATTTTGGTCAACCAAGTCCAACCAAATCATTCATTTCTATGCTAAATAGAAGACTATTTTGATGTCAAATAAAACTTTGTTTATGTGCAATTTTTTATACTATTCGACATCGAAATAATATTCTATTTAACATAAAAATAAATTACTTGGTTGAACTTGGTTAGCCAGAACCACTTGTTCAAATAGCATTACCCTATTTAGAATAAAAGCACAAAAAAAGTAGGGAAATTATTTTGAATATGGCAGGGAAGTGGGGGTTAAACGAAATTATGATAACAGTGGGGAGTTTAACGTGAATATGGCTTTTTGTTGTGGTTATTTTTTTTTTTCGAGAATCCCATGCAATGCGTCAATGACGCATTCCTTTTTTTTTCATTTAAAATCAGATAATTTAAATAAACGAACGGTGATGATTGAGTTTGTTAAAAATCCGACGGATCTCATGGAGAGAGAATCCGTCGCTGACGCATTGAATGGAGAGAGAAAAGTGAAATCCACGGCTTAGATGATCCCAAGCATGCATCTGATGTTTTGTTTCCAAATAGAAAATGTTAATAGTTCTAGAATTGTGTGCTTCTCATTTATAAACCAGAACTGATTAATTAGACTAATCATTTAAACACTAAAATTAAAATAAACAACCAAAAATTTTAAATTCATATTAATATTGCTCAAAGAAAAAATGATACTAATATTAAGTGAACTATAATTTTATTATATATTTATCACACAATAAATTAAGATCCAGAATAATCGAGTATATAAAACTTAAAAATTTTCTTTACACATTATATACTCCTATATGGGTGCGTTTGGAAGAGAGACTGAAACTGAAAGACTAAGATTGAAACTGGAAGATTGAGACTGAATTAAATTTGTATATTTTATTTGATTTAAAATTACTAAGAGATAAATACTAAAAAATAGTGATTGAATTAAGTAAATGGAAGAAGAACAAATACTAATATTAGAAACTTTAATATTATGTGAGCGTATTTGAGTAAAAAAAAGTTATTAAAATTTCAGTCCCAATCCTCAGTCCCCCAGTCCCTACTAATTGGAAGTACCCTAAATACCTTTACTAATCTTTTATTGAAATATACTATGAAAGATATCTTTCATAAAAGAAAAAAGAAAACAAAACAAGGAACATACTTAGCAAACAACACATAAGAGCGTTTCTGCTAATAGTTATTTCACACATATGATTGCACTGAAAAGTTAACATAATGGTCTAAAATAAATACATTAGACGCGTAATAGACCATATTCCTTATATTAATATCACAACAAAACAACTTTTACTACAGCGAGAACTATTACAACAACAATGTCAATAGATTAATTACATTCATAATTTTGACAGACCGAAAACATGGAAATCAAACTGAACTTAAATCCTCTATAACTTCGTCACATCATAAAGCATCAATACTACTGCTTACTTCATGTTGAAAATTAATTACACCAACATCTTCCACATTGGAAACACAATTCCAAATCTCCTCTTGATTAACTTCAATCTCTGCACAGACAACATTACTTGTTTGCTGCCACAGATATAACACAATAAAAAAAACAAACATTAGTGACATCTCTTAATCAAATATAAAAAAATCTTAATTAAACTAATCAATAATATCCAGAATGTCATTACATAATTAGACACGGACTTTAACACATTTGTCACATGTAAAATCCTATGATAAAAAACACTACAACTTTAACACATAGTTTTACTTCATAAGTATCTTGTACTAACTAAATTTTCACAATAATAAAACCAAATCATAAAAGCAGACTAATAATGCAAAATTGTAAACTTTAATATATTTCCAAAATCTAGAATAACAACTTGTCGCTGTTCAATTGAAGCAGCTTCTTGCAAAACACTTATAACATCAACCCCTTCCCAAACTTGTCCAACAATATAAACAGGTTTGCTCATTTCATATCCAACGGGCTTAGGATCAACCATGAACAATAGTTTCTTTTGAAGTAATGCAACACAAATTGGCACTGGTACAACCTTGGTATACATATCCTACAAGAAACATAGAGCACAACAAAATAAATTCAGTAGCCATACAAACAAATTCATTTCTCACATGAAAAAATAGAACAAGGAATAAGAAAAGTAGAAAAACACCAAAATATTTACCTCAATCATTTCTGAATTTTTAGCTAAAAGCTGAGAGCATTTTTTCTTTATCAGTTGCATAACAATACTATCTCTTAAGACCAAAACACTACTTCCATTCGTATGAGATACAATATCCTTTAGAAGATACCTTGCAAAATAATAAATAATAAGTATATAGGAAACAACCTATATTGTAAAACTCAACAACCCAAAAAGTACATGTAAGTTTTCGGATTAAGTAGACATGAAATGAACAACTTGATTTTCATATTTATTATACCTTGGAACAACATCAACGGACTCAACTTGACACATTATGCAAGAAGATACACAATTCGAAAACTTAACTGGAGCACCACATAAACAGGTTAAGAACCACCACTTTTGATTTTTCCAAATAGAGGTAACAGTTCCAAGAATCAGAGTAAAGGCATCCTACGAACATAATTAAGGAACTTTATGAACTGAATAACAAAATTGACTACATCAATTGAAACATAACCAAATTTTAAAACTAATAGAAAATTGAATAATTCAATAAACTAACTATGAAAATAAAAAAAACTTATACAACTTCGAGAAACAAACTGCAAAACTTCCGGAGAAAGTGCTTCAATCAAAATTTGATTTTCATAATCCTCCTTAAGCCCAAAATCAATATAATCGTCAAAAAATTGGGGGGAACATAGGACCATTTATGAAATCCTGAAACATTCAATAATTTAATTAAGAATGATGACATAAAGTTAGCAATTTTTTCATAACATTAACTAATATATATTAGAATTGAATTACTTGGTACAGTACATACATTTCTCTGCAGATGTATTCCAGCTTTGGATAAGTTATCACTTACAACATAAACCACCTCAAAGCTTTGGACATCATTTTCTTCAAAATCTCTAGATATTTCAACTTTAAGCATCTTTTCTTTTCCAATTATCTCAAGCAAAATTTGTGGAGAATGACCAAAAGGCAGTTTTTAATAGGAAATAAGCAAATTATAAACAATAGATAACAACGCGAAAAAATGAACAAATATTATAGAAGTCATAAGAAAGAAAAACAACTCCACTAATTAATAATACCTGAGAAAAACAGGACATTTCTTCTTTCATTTGAAATAATAAATCAGAGCATGTTTTTTCAATTAGCTTTGTCATTGTAGCATCTAGAAAATCAACTACAGCAATAGAAGTACCATCTCCAATGAGAACTTTCATTCGAAACATACAACAAAAATACATGTCAGAAACATAAATAAAATACATTTCCAACCCTAAACAATAACTGAAAATATACTCAAAGTATAAAGTTGTAAAAACTATAAAAAATTGCAACAACAAACATTATAACATACCTAACAACAACATGTCGCACATGTGAAGCACATACATCACAATAGTAAAAATCATTTCTCCGAACCACAGCATGTCCACATATACAAGAACAAAATCACCAAGTTAAATCATCTATTATTTCATGAATCACTCCTATAACATAATACACACCATTATGCAATTTGTGAATAAAATAAAATTAAGGATTAAGTATTGTTCATTCCACAAAGGTAGTTGGCCAAAATCGAAACTGACACAAACTTTTTTTTCTATCAAAAATGCCACAAACGTTTTAAAATGAGTTAAAAATATCATAATGAAATTATATTGACGAAGATACCCCTCCCACTGTTGAGTACACACACCCCAGAATCATCTCCCCGGGTTTTCCTTCGTCCTAGAGACTCTTAGCACGGGTAGTTGACCATGGTCGCATACGAGCATCCTTCTCTGTACGCTTGAATTTCTCCGAGATGATCTCGAGCACCCCGAATTCTGAGATGCCATGGCAACGAACCTAACCCTTTTCCTTTTCCTTCGATTCTCAATTCTACTTTCGTTAGGATTTTTGAAATCTCGAATGATGTTTTCTATGTAGTGATTTTTCTAATTTAAGGTTAACGGTTAAATGGGAATTTCAAGATAAAAAATTGGGGTTAAAGAAAAGACAGAACAGAAAAATAATGACTAACTAATATAACATTGAAAGAGGCAAAACTGTAATTAGGATTTTTTAGAACTAAACAATAACGTTTGTGGCATTTTTATAAAAAAAAAAAGTTTGTGTCAGTTTCGATTTTGGCCAACTACCTTTGAGGCATGAACAATACTTATCCCTAAAATTAATTAACAACTCTTTTTTACTATTTCTAATATATTCATAACAAAAAATATATAATCAATAAATCATATAATAATAGCACATGATAATACCCAAATTCAGGAATTTAAAGTAAATCTTCACAACAACATACTTGACTATTCAATTTCATATCTCTGATATTTCTAATTGACTTCCAATTATATATCTCATATCAACATTAGATACTAAAGACTGATAACGAGTAAGTCCTAAACGTGGAAACTCTTTTGATGCTATATCATATCTATATAAATAAAAAAAATACACAATTTATATCAGACTTCTAGTTTTACATAATATTACTACACAAACATATAATATAATTAATATGTAGCACACAAGAACTAACCCCTTAACAAAATCAGCAGCTTCCTCAATATCAGGATTTATCAGAACACATGAGATGGTAATCACACTTTGAAGACATACATAATCTCCAAACATTAAAGTACATTATATCAATAATTTTATAACATCTATAAAAAAAACAATTAAACCAAAATCCAGCATTAAAAAAAAAACAATATTAAGAAATTTGCACAAATACCACTCACCTCCAACAATCTTTTTTTTTAAAGACTGAAGAACAACCAAAGGAGATCGCTTATATTTCATAAGCAAACTGAAATCCAGTAATTCACAACAGTGACCAAACACATTGCATTTGATTTTTATCCTACAGAGAGAGACAACTATAAATCATTAAAATAAAACACTTATAATTAACTAAAAACAACAAAATAGGAACATCATAGAGACCAAGCAATACTTTCACCTTCAACAAATGAAAATTATACATAACATTTGGTTCATATATTATATATAAAAAAAGAGATAAATACTTTCTTTATAAAAATTTAATACCCATCAGAAAATAGCTCAATGATAACCACTTTGTTACTTTTCCCATCACAATCAACGTCCTCATACTTATGGACACCAATTATCATCCCAATAAAATCTGAACAACCCATGTCACATTGTAATAAAAAAAACACTGAATTTCAATTAACAGCACAATCTTTATACCCAAACAAATTTAATTATTATAACATAAAGTTTTCTAATTACCTATCAAGTAATCACCTTCTTCACAATTCTGAAAGACCTTATCAGAAGTACATAAACTTAAACCAGAGTTAGAAATAACAAATGGAATACCAGTACTAACACTTGTTGTATAACTGAAGAGAAGTCTAAATCGATAGTTTGTTAATCGCCTAATTCCACTATTCCTAATAACAGTGAAATTTCATATGACATAAACCTCCCCTTCCTGCAACTTAACAACAAAACTTTGCACCAAAGGTTCTCGAATCGTAGTCTGAATCCGATGAAGCTGCCCACATTTATAAACACCAAAAAATTAAAAATACAAATTAACCATCATAGTAAAAATTTACATAGTAATATCCAACAAATATAAACAATTACGCTGTTATAAAGTCATATTTAAAATATTGAATCTGAAACATGTTAACTCACTTTTTCATCCATCAGAACCATATGAATGATGCTCTGCATATTACCCATCAAGTTATTTGAATTGAACCACAACCTGACGATCTTCACTCTCAGTTTCCAACATTCCTTCCAAGGTGTCACTTTATCAATAGTATCAAAATGTAAACTCATTTTGCATAGACTCTTAAAACCCAATACACTACTAAATCAAAAGAACATAACAAGACTGAAATATATACTTTCAGTCAGTATACTACTACACTAAAAGCATTTGTCTACTCCACAAACAAAACAACACAACACAGTAACATTTTCCATTTGCCAAAATCATATAGAAACCCTAAAACAAAACAACCTATATAAAAATACTATCTCCACATATAATAATTTTACAGATTAGACAGATGACGGCACAACACAATGGAAATGGATAACAAAACATATAAAACTTACAGAACACGCTTTTCATGTAATGTACTTTGAGGAACTGACACTCTGGAATAGAAATGATTAACTGAACAGTTATTTACTCACTACCACAAGTAAACAAAACTTATTCCATCATACACCAACCGCGCAGTGTATACACTATACAGAAAAAATTTACAAAACCTAAAACAATAATAATTAATACCATAACTAAAAAGTGAGTCCATAGAACACTATATGATATTTGACCTTAATTCATATTAATCTATATAGCTTTATACTTAATAAATACTCAAACGCTATCCTGTCACTATAAACTTAATTTTGAAAAACTGTAGACAGAAATATTGACATAAATAATTTTTGAAACAATACCTACATCAACCTATTGGGTCATATATAACAGCTCAAGATCATATTTAAGAGATTCCGATAGCTAGTAGTATAACCAACTTGATCGAAATCAAAAAATCTAACTACAACTACATCGCGGCCCCAACAGACAAAAATGAAAACAACTTCGCCTAAGTAACAAACACTTAACTGGCAAAACAGAAATGAATTACCTCAAAAATCCCAAATTGTATACATACCCATAACAATTGCCGTTGAAATCAACCAAAACAAATCATAGCAAGCCACTGCACAGAAACACGTAATTTCAACCCTAACGGATCGATAAATTCAACTCTAGTGGGTAAATTAACATAGAAACTTTTTAGCCCCAAAAACCCAATTCATATAACTTTTATACTATTTATTTATTTAAATACAAAGAAAATCCAAAGCACATTTTTTCTATTTGTAAAAAAAAATTAAAAAATAAAAAATTATATATCTTTACTAATTAAAATATATAACAAACTAACAATTTTTTTTGTCCCCTTATTATCACAACAATGAAAATATTGCTAATATAAAAATAAAAATTATTGAAGAATGCATTTTCTACAAAAAAATTATCAACTACAAATCATAAAGAACTCTAATATAAATAGCAAAATATTCCTATATAAAAATTTATCATAAATTTGAAAACAAATAACAACTGCACATTTAAGATTACTGTATATAACACAATTAAAATTAATTCATACAAATAAAATATAAAACTACCATTCACTATCAATTTCGTAAATAAGAAATCAACTTTATCAATTTCGTAAATAAGAAATCAACTTCAACAAATATGAAATACAATACATAATTAAAACAACAACATTATATTATAAATTAACAAACAATTTGAACTACAACACACTAAAGTTTAAACACAACTACCTTACATTACTTTCATAACAATAAATCATTTGATCTATAACTTAATTATCATCCGATTGAGAACAATTACAAATACATATACATTCTTAAATCTTATCAAACACCTATTTAAACACAACATTTTCAGTCATTGTTTCTCCTTCTATGTCTTCATTACATAATAAAATTTTCAAACCACTCTTACTTCTTACACGAGATATTGCAATATAAAGCTAACCATGAGAGAGCACTGGACGCTTCAAAAACAACCCAACAGTAGACAATGTTTAACCTTGACTTTTATTTATTGCCATTGCAAAACACAAATTTACAAAAAATTGCCGATGTTGAAATTTAAATGGAATACCAGTATCACTTGGAACTAAATTCATTCGTGGTATGTAGACCCTATCCCCAATATTACTTCGAAATACCACATTAGCTACAATCACATTCATCCCCAAACTTTCGACAATAAGTCGAGTCTCATTACACAAACCACTACTGGGATCAATATTCCTTAACAGAATAATCAGAACTCCCTTCTTCAACTTTAATGAATGATTTGGTAACCCAGAGCATTTAATATCATTCAAAACCTCAGTATTTATCCAATCAACATCAATCTCTGTGTAGGCATCGCTACTACATATAGAGTCTGCACTTAGATACTCTGTATATTCACCAGGTAATAAATTGACAATGTAATCATTTATTTCCTCAACAACATCGAGCGTAGGTGCTAAAATTGATGTATCTTGAAAGAAACTTGAATAAAAAAAAAACACTGCAAGAGATCAGGATATGCTGCATTAACAACATCCTGAAATTGATTATCAGATAAAGGTATAATAAACTCATCTGGAATGTGAACAAATAACTTATTATTCAGCACTGTTCTACAACGTCCCTCACCAATCTGCAAAATCCAATCAGAAAAACAAGCTAACTCTTGAACAGTTGATTTATCCAAACCACTTTCCAATCGCATATTCCTTGTCAATGTTAACACTTCAAAGTGCCTCCACATGAGAGATGAGTTAATAGAAGCCATAACAACTTATGCACGAGTGCCTTTTGGAACAACAATAAGAACTTGTCTAAAATCACCTCCAAGCACAAGAACTTTCCCACCAAATGGAAAACTCAAGTTAGAATCAACACCAGTGGACATTACATCACGAAATGTTCTATCAACTGCTTTAAATGCAAGTTTATTTGTCATAGGTGCTTTATCCCATATGATCAATTCAGCACGTCGAATTAAATCAGCCTTAGGACTATTCTTTGCAATCCTACACAGACTATCTTCATTAAGTTCAATAGGAATTCCAAACATGGAATGAGCCGTTTTACCTCTCAGTAATAACAATGATGCAATTCCACTTGAAGCAACATTAATTACAATCCTTCTCTCAGATCGAAGTCTAGCTGACAGAATTTTGTACAAAAAAGTTTTTCCAATACCTCCAAATCCATAGACAAAAAACAATCCACATTGTTTATTCACAACACAAGACATAATTTTATCATACACAACTCGTTGTTCCTCATTCAATTTAAGCAATTTTGATTCATGTTCAGCAAACAACACATCCATGTCATATTCTAACTCAGACAAAACCATTGAATTACTAAACTGAGAAACCATTTCAGCATCAGGAATAGGCATACCAACAAAATCTTTCAAAGATTTCCCATTCAATTGAAGCAACTTTTCCATCTCAACCAAACAAAGTTTTAACCTCCACATTTGTCATTTGCAACCCTACAATAACCACAAAAATTAATCAGATTACAATTAACAAAATCACTAAACATACAATAACACAAATTATACCACTTAAAAACATGATAACATCATAAAATTGAAAACTACCTGGACAGCAAAGCTCACGTCTTCTTCGGTAAAGAATGTCATCAGATAAATATACCCAAGTTTCTTCCCATACAAAAACCGCTCTAGCCATAGAACCAGATAGCAACAATGTAACAAACAACTTCCTCAATTGAGATCCAGAACCTAATTCTGCAACTTCTTTTATCATAGAAACAAACTCATTGTCATTTATGAAAAAGCCTAATGCAGAACAAGCCTCTTGGCAAGTATCATACATAATCGAATTCACAATCCGCACACTCCTAAAATTCATGCATCCTCGCTGAACATTTAACAACATACGCATATAAAATAATTCACCAGCAGAATGATGTATAAAGTTTAACCTCCCAATTGAAAACCCTCTTTGCCTAGGTCTCCACTCCCTAGCATTAGAATCATAAACAAACTTGCTTGGGAACACAACATATGTTAAAGCTCGTCTCTGTTCGTAACGTCTATTAGCCATCATCCAAGCAGTGAACATTGTCATCAAATCTCTATTTCTAAAAAAGGCAGAACTAACTGTGTCACTATCATCAAAGATAACATGCTGCTGATTAGCCAAATGAAATGTTAATCTTTGAACAGAAGGCCATCTATGATGAATATCATAAGCACAAATTATTCACATAGACTCACAAGGAGAAAGATAACAACAATCAATGTATTGGTTAATCTCATCAACTATTTTAGAGCTCTCCCCTGTCTGAGATCCATTACCCACAACAGTAGTGACTCGATCAGGTCCTTTATTAACATACTTGAAAAGATACTTTATAACACTTGACTTATTACAAAACTCAAGATTTATATGATCTTCATACTTCATAAGCAACAAGGGATCGTAAGGCACCACAAATCGATTATCAATATCAACACCATTGATAGGAACTGTGACACCCAAATCAAGCCTTTTATATACAGATATCCATCTTCATCAAAATTGGTTTGGTTAAAAAATTTTTTTGGATAATACTTTGAACATTTGCCATCCTTCATACAGGGGGAGTTTCGTCGAAGCGCTCCACATTGACCATGAATCATGTATTTCGTAACAACATCATATAATCTAGGAAATCTATTAGGACTAGGAAGCTCAGCACAAATAAGCTCATCTACAAGCTCAATATTTTCTAATCCATTTCTCCCTTGAAGCCAGAGTAAAAAATGTGCATGAGGTAGCCCTCTTTTTTGAAATTCAATTGTGTATATCCTTAAAAAATAAGTAGTATTAAATATAGAACTTTTAATAACACAATTTTAATTCAAAAAACAAATTTAAAAAAGACAAACCTACATTAAGAGCACCAAACAATACACCTTGCTTCAAGTCAGCAACAAGACATTTTAATTTATAGTGAAAAACTCGACAAGCAATGTCAGAACAATCAGCTATTGGGATTCCCTCACGATGTGTGTATCTTTGAAATTCAGGCCAATTGGGATTACATGTAAGTGTTAGAAACAAATCTGGATAACTAAAATGTTTACAAATTGCCATAGCATCTTGGCAATTATTAAACATATATCGTTTACCACCAGTAAATGAGAATGGCAAATCACTCGTCTCCCAATTGATGATGCTTCAACATCACCACGTCGCATTGCTTCCTCTATTCCGTCCAGAACTTCACCCCTAATAGTACTCTACTTTTTCCTAATCTCAAACAACCTCTGAGACTCAATCATAGAAAAAGAATCAACAACAAATTGTTGGAATAACCTTCTAGACTTATGAATAGTAGTCTCTTCATGTTCCCTAATTTGCAGCCTAAAAGAAACAAATTCTCGAAGAGAAACTCTTGTCCTTTTTCCAACAACATTAACATTTCGAACTCCTCAATAAGGAATGCCTAATTGGTATCCATCTTCACCATAAGGAAAAAGCAATGGATATTGTAATGGCCAATAAAAAGCATGTGTCTCATGTATACGCTGAAGATGACCAGCTCTTGATTTGATAATGATGTCACGACCATGAACAGAACCATCAAAGTCACCAACAATCAATGCAGCAATTTCATCACATGAAGGTTGATTATAAGTTCTTGGATCAATTGTCCTTTGGCTAAACAACCTTAAACAAAAAACCTCACTCTTATTACATTCATAAAAATATTTCACTCTATGAAAACTCTGTGCTATAACATTATGTTCATCAATCATTTGCATCAAGTCTTGAATTAACTCTTTATCAATATCATCAATTTCCCTGAGTAAAATACAGAAAACAATAATCAAATGAATAAATCTCTGACAAAAAATATAACAAAATGAACATGAAGCAAAATACATCCTAAATAAACATGAACTGCATAATATAGGAAATTACCAAAACACTTCTTGTCTATGAGTCAACTCATTTTGTGTATCATATATATACAATTGTGCAAATTTCGGACTTTGTCCAACTTCGGGTAACAAACTTTCAATCCGATGATAATTTTGTCCATTTATGATAAATTGTGGAGGACCACCACCATCATTAATTGATCCAACAACTTTACCATCAAGAGAAGTAAAAGCAAACATGCTATTAAACATCTGAATCTTTTTTTGAAAATGCAAATACCTCCTATCATCACCATTAATTAATGTAGACAATAGCTCTGGAGGACTTTGAAGATACGATAGTTGTACTTTCCCCTTGGAACAACAAAGTGAAAACACATGATGATTCACTCTAGAATCTTTTTCAACACGTTCAACTAACCAGAACAAAGCATCAGAATAAGAACATTCATAAGTTGAATCCCCAATATCAAGACAACCTATACACAAAAAAATAGAGGAAAACCACTTGACGTAACTGAACCAATGCAGGGATCATACACTTCCGATCCATCTTTTTACACACCACATTGAAGAATATATCCCATAAGTTATATCAAGTATGAGAAAAAAAAATAGTAACAATAACCTAAAAAAAACCAACAATACTTGATGGCACCAAATCAATTACAGATTTTTGAGCAGCAACAACTTCATCTAAACACACAATAGATAAATAAAACAAATATTCAAGCAATAACATTACACTAATCACAGCATAACAAACAATAAATACATGTCCTTAAAACTATAAACACTAGAAAACTCTTATAATGTTTGACTGACCTCTGCGCATTTGAATTCTGCTACTTCTTTTTCTCTTTAAATATTCTTTCCTAAATAACCTAGCTTTAGCATAATCCTGAGACATCATTCTACAACAGATAATATCATATTACAACAATGAAACTTTAATACCATGCAACAAATATCAGACCTATACCATTCTCAACAATATAATTTCACAACTAACAAATTAGTATAAATAGCAATGAACATCACCAACCACATTAAGCACCTCACATCACCAATCACAAATAATTTCTAAAAAATTCAAACTTAGAAAACCATCCAATCAATAAACTCAATCTCAATGAACTAATAAACATACTAAAATCACAATAAAGACAGCAATCTTTTTTACTTTCAACTTAAACAGTAAAATTCATTCAACTAACTAAATTTCCTTTAACCAACTCAAATTAGCATCACCATTATCAACAAACTACACAAAACATTATCCAATAGACCTAAATAAACAATAAATAATAAATACAGAACCAAAACAAC
>JASCZI010121802.1:0-18169 GCA_036250425.1 Stylosanthes scabra | reverse complement strand
CTGGCCGTAAAAACGTATTTTTACTTTTTACTGGCCGTAAAAATGTATTTTTACTGTTCACAAAAGACATATATATATATATATATATCAATCTGAAGCTCCGGACATTAGCTTTCTAACGCAACAGAAACTGTATCGTTTGGAGTTCTGTAGTTCAAGTTATTATCACTTTAGTGCACAAAGGTCATGATTGACAACATGCACTAAGTTTTAAACTAACTTGGTTATAAACATTTACGGCCATAGTTTTCTTAAAACCTTTTCTTTAAAAACATTTTCTTGTGTGTGTGAGAGAGAGATAATTTAATTTGGTTCTTGACAAGAGTTTACCTAAGTACTAAGACTCTAAAACGTCTTCAACCTTGCGGACTTTGTGTTCTTGTCGTAGTTGTTGTTTTGCTTTCAAGTGGATCCTCAAATCTTTTGATGGTTGTCATCAATTCCATAATGGTTGTCATTCATCAAAACCTAATCATAAAAACCTTACATGCATATTTTAACATGGTTTACAAACGGAACAGTTTTAACCCGGGCCTTAACCCATTCTTGTCCTTAGGGATTAGTGGCTAAGATCATCCACACTTCAACCCATGACCAAGACACAAGAACACTACTCCATGCTCATAAGCAACAAAACATCAAACACTTGGCATGCACAATATGGAAACATGGTACATAATGAGAGAAAACGAAAATCTAAAGTAGAAATTGTAATAGATCAACAAGATGACTAACAAATATCAATAATCAACTAAAGAAATGACAATAGATCATTGCAAACAATAATTTCCTGCAACATAAAAATAAGAACACAAGAGCAAGAGAGGTATAATTGAAATAGAGATGAGCAAATGAAAGAAACAAGCAAAGATTGCATTAATTAAACAAGAGTATCAACAAACAAACATTAAAACACTGAATTAAAGTAAAGAGTTTCGCTATTGAAGGGCTGGAAATAAAGGGAAAATTCAAGAACAAGTATGAACTAGAACAGAGAAAATGAGAGAGATGGAAAACTCTCCCAAAAACCTCTTAAACTACTCTAAATTCTAAGAATGATCCTAATGGGAATCTCCTCCTTTTTGTTTCAGCAGTTTCTTCTTCATATAGGTCGAATTGGGCCTTGCAAGGGCTTTGGACCTAGCCCGGAAACTTAAAATTCCATTTTTAGCCTTAATTTTAATTCTGCCAGACAGTACTGTGTGGTCGCGCGGTACACCGTGCAGTTGCACGGTCAACAAAAATTACAGTTTTGACTTCGCACCTGCGCGGTCACGCGATGGAACAGTGCGGTCGCGCGGGTGTTGGCAGAATGCATCCCGAAACGCTCACAGGGACACGTGAGGTCGCACGATAGGACCGTGCAACCGCACGGTGCCCTATTTCATGCTTCCTGGCTTCCTCTTATGAACCTTTTGCTTCCAATGCCTTCTTTAGCCTTTCCAGTTCTTTTCTCAATCCCTATAAGCCTGAAATACACTAGCAAACATATCAATGCACCAAATGGGATGAGATTTCATAAATTTCCATCACTTTTAAGGCTAAGTTAGCATACATTTACCCCTAGGAACATATACAAGCAAAGGATTAAAGTCATGATTATTCATTAGCAATTGTGTGGAAATATGTTGATGAACCTCTCAATTCTAACCTATTTTTCATCATTAAAAACGGGTTCATCAATGTACTATTAACTTAAACCAAGAATATAAGTTAGTTAAGTATATAATTAACCTAAAAATTTGGCACCTATTTAGTACTCTCTCCATTTTCTCTTATCTATCGCTATCGAATATATGATTTAGTATATAAATATAAATGACCTGAAGTTTTTTGTCTTACACCCTACTGAATAAGCATCAGAAAATATAAGTTTATAGTATAAATTTACTATTTTAATTTGTTGTCTTAATCTTTTCTTTAATCATATAAGATAATACGACAAAAGTAAGTTTCGGAATAAATTGATCTCTTCGAGTAACACTTAGTTGATTTTGTTATGTTCTTTCATTTTTTTCTTTAATTTTCTTTTTGGTTGAAAAAAACTTGTATGTATTTGAAGTTTTTTATATGAAAATGCAAGACTTTTCTCAATAATAAATGACCTTTATAATTTAGTAGACAATAAGAAGAAATGAGCGAGAAGTCAGCTGTCTGGGACCATTTCAACGTGGAAAACGCTATCGAGAAGAAAGCAAAGTGAAAATATTGTGGTAGCTTAATATAATATAGGAATGGAACCAGCTCAATGGGTGGTCATTTGAAAAGATACACCCAAAATCCAGACTTTGAATCAAACAAAAGAAGAAGAAGAACGACCACACCTGGTACAGATGAGCGTGGAATTTCAAGTTCACCTAGTGCTTCCAAATTTGACCAAGAGGGCTTGAAAATTACTTGTGGAAATGTTTGTTGGGGAAGAGCTACCATTTCATTTTGTTGAGAAGCCGACATTTCGAAGATTTGTATATGCCCTACAAGCAAGATTCAAAATTCCTTCACAGACTACTTTGTCATGTGACATTGGA
Source organism: Stylosanthes scabra (assembly GCA_036250425.1). Lineage (NCBI taxonomy): Eukaryota > Viridiplantae > Streptophyta > Magnoliopsida > Fabales > Fabaceae > Stylosanthes > Stylosanthes scabra. The sequence goes on along the minus strand of JASCZI010121802.1, from coordinate 15,641 downwards.
GCTCTTTATGCTGAGAAAAAGATGAACCTGCAAAATTTCTTCTAGACAAATTGAGGCAGAGTATGTCTCACAACTGATACTTGGACTTCAACTCAAAATTTTAATTATATGAGCTTGACAGCGCACTTTGTAGATTTGGTATGAAAATTGCATAAGCATATACTTAATTTTTTACAAGTGACAAGCCATTCAGGAGAGATAATAGGAGCTACAGTTAAATATTGTTTGAATAGCTAGAATTTGAATCATGTTTTTAGTGCTATAGTTAATAATGCATCATCTAATGACGTTGCAATTAGATATCTGAAGTAGCGATTAAGTTCATAGAATAGTATTATTTTAAATGGAGACTATATTCACTTAAGATGTTATGCACATGTTATAAATTTGATTGTAAAAGAAGGGTTGGAAGAGATTGATAATTCAATCTTAAAAAGTCGTAATGTTGCGAAGTATGTTAGATCTTCCCATCTAGAGCTATTTGGTTTCAGAAATGTGTTGAACTAGAGAAGATTCAGTATAGAACCTTGCCTTGCATGGATGTTGAGATTAGGTAGAACTCTACCTTTCAAATGTTAGAGATAGCTTTAAAGCACCGTAAAGCATTTGAGTTACTTCCATTGAAAGACAGCTGATACATAGGACAGGTCGTAGGAAAAGGGATCAGTGTGCCTTCTGATGCAGATTAGGAGTATGCTTAGTCAATTGTACCATTTTTGTGAATGTTCAATGATGGCACTGTACGTATTTCTGGTAGTTTATATGTTACCAGTGATATGTATATGAAAGAAGTATTCTCACTTGGTCGAAGTATTCATTATTTTTGTGAAGATTCTGAAGCTTTGAGTACCTTGTCAATGGCGGAAAGGATGAGGATTAAGTATGACAAATATTGGGGAAATCCAAATTCGATGAATATGCTGTTATTGATTGTTGTCGTACTTAACCTTATGCAGAAGATTGAGTATGTTAACTATTTTGTGGACTACTTATTGGGAGTAGAAAAAGGGGCTAAGTTAAAGTCAAAGTTGTCCAAGTTCTTAAAGTTACTTTATCAACAATACCAAGGTTCCGAGGGAGGAAATGAAGCTGATACACAAGATGTTCAAGCTAGCAACATTGATATTGATCGTTATGGAATGGCCTTTTTTAAAAGCAACCAACCGTAGATCAAATACCGAACTTGAACTTGATAGATATTTGCAAGAAGAATGAAGACATACTCCCACAAGTTCGATATCTTAACTTGGTGGAAGGTCAACTCAACCCGATTTCCAATTCTTGGAAATATGGCTCATGAGGTATTGGCTATTCCTGTTTCTACAGTAGCTTCAGAGTCTGCATTTAGTACATGAGGAAGAGTCCTCGATCCATACCGCAGTTCCTTAGCATTTGAAATGGTGGAAGCGTTGTTGGGCATAAGAGATTGGCTTAAGGAAGATCTTTATCCTTCGAATTAGAAGGTGATGATGGCAAAATTCTTCAAGAAGTAGATCAAGGTATAGAATTTAGATATTACAAGTTAGCTACCAATTAAAAGTTGTTGAATAAATTACATATAGTAAATAAATTAACTATGGTTAAGCCGTCAACTATAACCTTTAAAAAAAATAAACTCTTCTATTTTTTTAACTAAAATACAAAGGTGAATATATACTATCTTGAGTACGTACTATCTTATGTACTATCCAAAAAGACCAATCAACCATAATCAACTCTATGGTATTAGTCAAAGGCTCTCATGATTTTGAAAGAAATTTGTTTTTATACATTCATATGAAATTTGGATTGCGCAATGCAAAGAGTAAGAGTAGTATACATTGGACATTAGTTTGGAAATATGGGAAATCCATAATTTATGATATGTGGTGGGCTTTTATTTATTGACGGCTTTTGTCTTTATAAAAACTAGACATTAATCCGCGAATATACTAGACTTTTACCCGCGCGATGTGTGGCTGATTTGAAGATTATTTTTTGTATAATGTCCGATTTTATTTTTGAATATTAAATAAATATAAGTGTTAATATTGTGACTAAGAAAATCGACAATCAATAAATATAGTAAACTTTGTAATCTTTATTTCATGCACGTAGATCTTTTTTGTTAAAAGATGATAATGTCTAAAGTACTAACTCGTGAACAGTTATATTGAACAACATAGCTTTTGTTCCTGTTTTTTCTTTATTGTTGATGTCTGTTTTTCTTTTTTGCAGTGCTTGTTCTTTCCGTGAATGATTGTTTGCCTTTCTAGCGCTTGAATATTTGGAGCAGGATTTGTTCATTATAAGTTCTTTGTTCTTGATTGACTTTTTTTCGTTATAATGTTTATAATATATATGAAGTTGTTCGGTAGGTACCTGAGTTCCTAACCTAAAGAGTTACTGGGATACTCGAGTGCTTATGAGACTGGATCAGGCTGAGTATGCCGGAGCTACTTGGCTACTTAGTTTCTAGTATCTTTCCATGACGGGGCTACTGGAGAAGTGGTTCGAGGTAAGAGGCTACTTGGCTCCTGAGTTCCCTCGCCAGAATCTGGGCAAAGCTTCGCCGGAGGAGTGGATGGGGGGCGCCGAGAGGGCCACCTGAAAGGACACTCTGACGCTCAACGTCAGTAGAGTATAAGAGGTTATGGAGTGAGAAAATGAACTTAGCTTACCCTTTGATGGACCTATCCCTTTTATAGTGTGGCTTTGTGCCGTTGGCATTAGTGTGGAGTTATTGCCATTAGTGGTGTGCATTGATGCTGAGAAGCCATCATTGTGCATTAATGAAGAGATTCCATAACTGTTACCCTTTTGCTTTTAGGCTTCTAGGCAGCCTTAAAGAGTGGAACCCAATGTGAAATATTCCTTTTGAGTTACAGAAGTTGACTAGGGTTTGACGTTTGCCTCTTGTTGGGCTTAGGTCCATTTTTGGCCAAAAGTGCAATACTGCAGAAATATCTGGACCTTACAGATATTGGGCTGCCAGATTCTAGGCTTAGGGCTTATCCAAAACAGTGCCCCAAACTTGTACAGTTGGTTTGCCGGGTTTGCTAATTTTCTCAGCATGGCCTTAGCCCAAAATGCCCCAAGCCCTTAAGACGTAATTAAGGTACTTCACTGGGAACAACTTTGTTGGAGTGGAGCCCTGTAGGTACGTAACTCCGGTTCTTCTTTTAAGAGCAGGGCTTGTTGGTGAGAAAACTCGGAGGTCGGTAACTCGGGTTCTACGAGGTCCTAGAGTAAAGCCCTTATCGTAAATGCCCCCAAGTCCTTGGAAAGGAAGGTTTGGAGTTATGCAGTGGGCTTTCTTAGAAAGGACATCATGACATCGACATCTCAAGTTTTGCAAGTTTTCTGTGGCAAGGTTCTTTCTAGGAATGCTCCAAGCCTTCGAGAGGTAGTTTGGGGATTCTTCTAAGTGAGTTTGATGAACTCAAGACCTCAGTTTGGCGGTTTCTTCATATGTCATTTTAGCTGAGGCTAAAAAGAGCGCCAACTTTGAACGGTTGTTGAACTAGGAATCTGGGTTTACCAACTTCCGACTTATGCATCTTCCACATTTTATTTTGTCTTTTGTCTTCATGCCTTCGTGTAGGCAATGAACTTTAGACAGTAGTAGATTACTTTCGTAGTAACCTTTAACACTTAGATTACTTTGTTGAGTGACCTTTAACATTTTAGATTACTTTTGAGTAGTAACCTTTGATGTTCTCTGCCAAAATGTTTAGCATTCCCGGGTTTAATGCTTTTCGTATTTTGGCTTTTAAGCATACTGTGTACAGGATACTATGGTGCCGATGTACCGACTCTTTGACCTACGCATTAGCGCATTAGCATAAGTATTTTGATGCCTTTTGCATAGCGTTTCTTTTTACCGTCTAGATCGGTTTCGAATGCCTTTGCAGTTGGCTAGTTCGTTTTTTTGACAAAATAAAAGGAAGTGGAGCATCCGATATAAACCAGGACCTCACATAACCAAGTACCTCAGGTTCCGTGGAACCTCGGTATGGTTCTTAAAATACCTTTTGGCTAGGAACTCAGTAACCAAGTATCTTATGTACCATAGGATCTCAGCATAGTTCCTAGGCTTCATTTTTGGAAATAGCGAGGATCCTTTGTTCTTGGGAACCCTGGTCATCGGGGTTAGCAGGGAACCCGGATTATAGCAAACGAGTAGCCCTGATACTCGAGATCTCGTAACCAAGTATCTCAGGTACTTTGGACCTCGGGATAGTTTTTTAATAACCTTTTTTGAAAATCGCAAGGAACCCTAGTAACTCAAGATCTCGGTATCTAGTTAGCGAGTATGTTGGGGTTTCGTGGTAACTCAATAACCCCAGAGCCCGTAATATTTTAATGTATTGGAAATTTGGATATTGTTTATTGATAGAAGTTTCCAAATACAAATGAGTGGGACTCGTTAAAAATCTTTGTGGAGGAAAAGAGTGCCCTTATTACAATTGAAATAAGTCAGAAAAACTGCTAACCTTAAGAAAACTTTGAGTAGTACTTCATTAGGTGAGTTGTATTCTAGCTTCTTGGTACGTCGGCTCTGGCCAGAGTTTCCAGCTCGAATACCCCTTTCCTGAGGTCTTCCTTTATACAAAGGGATCTTTCCAGTTAGCACTATGCTTACCCTCGTCAGCTCCCGAGGTACCGGTGTTCGCCTTTCTGGGTATTAAGTACTGGAGAATGGGGTACCGAGGTACCGCTCTTCCGATGATGAAGGCGATCGAGAGTGGGGTACCACTTTCGTATCCTCCTGCCACATGTATTCCAAAGCAATTTTCTGAATTTCTTCCATCGATTTCACCTCCTTAGAGAATAAATGCCTCCGGAACTCACTTTCTGCCAACCCAAACGTGAAACCCAAGGCTACCACTGCCTGGTTCCAGACGTTAACCTCTCGAACTACTTTATTATACCTATCCAAGTAGTCCCGGATTGTCTCCCCAGCATGTTGTTCTATGCCAAACAGGGTAAGGGGGTGTTTTGCTTGGTGTCTACGGGCTGTGAAATTGGACAAAAAATTGCTCCTGATATCTGAGAAACTAGAAATGGATCCTCTAGGTAGGCTATTGAACCAGCGCATTGCTTGACCTGCTAAGGAAACAGGGAAAGCCTTGCAGCGCATGGCATCCCCGGCACACTCACAATTCATCCTGCCTTCGAAGGCATCAAGGTGGTCTTCAGGATCCGTGGATCCATCGTACCCCATGTCAGTGGGTTTTGTGAAGCTTCTGGGAAACCTGACTCAAAGGGTGTGGGGAGCAAAACGCGTCTGACCCACAATCCCTTGTTCCCACCCATCATCATGGTAGTCAGGAGTTTGACTTCTCCTTGGAAAGATGCTCCTTCTTCTGCTAGGGGAGGGATTTCTCCTCAACCGGGGCGAAGGACTTCTCCTCCTACAGGGGGTAGGGCTCCTTCTCCTTTTCCTAGATCGTGACCTTCTTCGTGGGTGACGTTCCCTGGAACTGGGGCTTCGGGAGTCCTGAGTTCCACTTCTTGAACGGGAGTGGCCCCTCTTTCTGGAGGGCTTCTAAGCTAGTCAATTTTCCACTGACCTCATCCAGTGATGCATTTCCTGTGCCTGTCTGCTTCGGTCATCGCCAAGACCCACAAAGACACGGCATCCAGAGTTTCCTGTTTCTGGGCTTGCTTGGTCACCGTCAAGGTCAAGGATCTCATGATCAGGGGTAACATTTGCCTCCTGACCATCATTCATTTCCCGTCCTCCGGTTTTCCGGGGTTGATTAGGTGTTTTAGGAGGGGCGTTTATCCCACCAGTTCCCGGATAGGGATGGATGTTTGTCTGCTCCTGTTAGTGATCAGCCATGGTCAGCGCACTGTGAGTATCCCCACAAACGGCGCCAATGGTCGGTAGGTACCTGAGTTCCGAACCTAATGAGTTACTGGGATACTCGAGTGCTTGTGATACTGGACTAGGCTGAGTATGTCGGAGCTACTTGACTACTTGGCTACTTAGTTTCTAGTATCTTTCCGTGACGGGGCTACTAGAGAAGTTGTTCAAGGTAAGGGGTTACTTGACTCCTGAGTTCCCTCGCCGGAATCTGGGCAGAGCTTCGCTAGAGGAGTGGACGGGGGACGCCAGGAGGGCCACCTGAAAGGACACTCTGACCCTCAACGTCAGCAGAGTATAAGAAGTTATGGAGTGAGAAAATGAACTTAGCTTACCCTTTGATGGACCTATCCCTTTTATAGTGTGGCTTTGTGCCATTGACATTAGTGTGGAGTTATTGCCATTAGTGGTGTGCATTGATGCTGAGGAGCCATCATTGTCCATTAATGGAGAGATTCCATAACTGTTATCCTTTGGCTTTTAGGCTTCTAGGCAGCCATAAAGAGTGGAACCTAATGTGGAATATTCCTTTTGAGTTGCAGAAGTTGACTAGGGTTTGACATTTGCCTCTTGTTGGGCTTAGGTCCATTTTTGGCCCAAAGTGCAATACTGCAAAAATATCTGGACCTTACAGGTATTGGGCTGCCAGATTCTGGGCTTAGGGCTTGTCCAGAACAGAAGCATACATAAAGCTGGTGTTTTTTAGTAGATACCTGTCGATACTTTGTCTATTTGAGAAGTTATTTTTCTCATAGAGTAACTTTGAATATTAGATTCTTTAAAAAAGATAATATATATTTGAATTCTGTTATTTGAATAAATACATTTGAAGGATTTTTTTGGATTTTTTTCAAAGCATAGTTGTATAGAATTCATTGTGGGCTTACTTTTTTTTAGCATTAATTCTAGTTGCCTTATTTTTGTGGGTTTTGAATTTACATTTACTTGTACTTTGAGTGTCTAATTATCACGTTATTTGGTGACTCTTTTATGAGTTGTGTCTTCATACTCATACCATGTGGTCCATGCTAAGTTAATATATATATAGTGCATTGGTGTTTTCTGTCTTTTGGTATTATTTGCGTTTTAATGTGGGTTTTAATTTTTTTTTTTAAGACAGCATTATCATTTAATTTGAGATTAAGGTTGATTAATAGAGAATATCAATAATTAGAAAACCAAGGGACTAATATGAAACATATGAAGTAGTAGTATAATAATAATATTATAACGGTTACTATATAATTAAACTCTTCTAAATAGAAAGCTTTGGAAAGAGAAAGCTTTTAGAAATGCTTGGAAGTGCCATTTGTGCGGTTTGGATGATGTGGCATTCTAATAGGGAGTTGACATGCTAAGATTGAATGTGGAGCTAACTTGGTCTCTCCTTTATATATTATAATAGATAGATGCTACGGGGTTCAAGTTGAATTTCAATAAAGTATTTCAACTTAGATTAATTACTTCCACTTACTACAAGAAATTTTATTATGGGTATGTAAGTTTTCGTTAGCAACTTTTTATCTCTAAAATCATGTATATGTAGTATATATAAACTATTGATAAACATAAAAATATATTTAACTTTTTTTCTCGTCCTTGAACCAAATACTCAAGGTGAAAAAAAAGTTAATTTTTAAAACATAAAGTCAAGTAAATATCGAAGAACATTGTAACATTTAAAATCTATAATATTTAAAATAGATATAAGTAAAGAAATGCTCTCGAAAAATATGCTAAACTCTAAACTAAAATATGACCTCTCCTAAATAAATAACAATAAAACTTAAAAACAAATTTTTATACCTTTATTCTTCAATGTTTAGAATATAGAATAAGACAATCAACTTTGACAATACCTCAACCAAGGAAGTGGCTGGACAGAATTAAGGAAGAATGAAATTGTGATAGCAAACTAATCGTAAGAATAAGAATAGAGGAAAAAGAATAAGATGTATGAGATTAAATAAGAAAAGATAAAAAAAATGTGAAAAATTTTTTTATTTATATGGTAAATATAATGAGTGATATGAAAGGAGAGGATGAATTATGTTTTATTATTCAATTTATACCTATTAAAGAGAAATAACATTATAAGTATATATAACCTAAAGAAACATAAATGTCATGAAAGTGAAAAGAAAAAATTCTATGTTATAATACAAAAGAATAAGCTAAATCATTACCTATTAAAAAAGAATTACATTAACATACATTTAAAGGATATACTAACCTAAAATGAAATTAATGTAATAAAAGTGAGAAGGTCAAATAAGAAGAATCACAGGGAGAAAAAAAATCATCCTAAGTATAATAAGAACTTAACTTGTGCCACATTGGATAAAAGTATAATATGGCAAAATAAGATGAAATCAAATGTATAAGAATAAAATGGAGCTACTTTGATATCATCAAATTTTTAATTAGGTCTCTATATTTTTTTTCTTTCAATTGAGTCCTTATACCATTTTTAAATTTGTAATTAGGTCCTTATTAACAATAAATGTTAAAAAAAAAAACATTTATAAAATGTGAATTTTCTATTATTCTCGTACCTTACACTTTACGTAAGGCTTATACTCAAATAAATATATTTTTCATTTACCTTTTTCATCAATGTTTTCGAAAATATTCTCAATTTGTATGAATCAAAGTCGTATATCTTTAGGAAGCTTAAATTATATTAAAGAAGAGGAAGAATATTTATTTTATCAATCTAAAATATAGAAAAATATAATATTTAACGAGTTAGCCATTAATTTTTGTGATATTTTCAATTCAGAAATGAAATCTTTCATTAATTATAATGTTTTCGTTATAACAAGGACCTAATTACAAAATTTAAAACAATATAGGGACCTAATTGAAAAGAAAAAAACATAGAGACCTAATTAAAAATTTCAAAAACTATAGGGACCTATGAGTTAATTTAACATTTATATATTCTAAATGAAAAATACTAGGGACCAACATATTATGACTAATAGGGAGCCAATAATAATTATGGAGGATAATTCATATAAATTTTGGATGATAACTTAATATTGGATATATGAGTTATGGATGATAACTCATATAAATTTTGGATGATAACTTACTTGTTGGCTCCCTAATGGCTCTTTAATGTGGGTTTCGTAGCATTATTCATTATAAATAGATGAGTTGAATATTCATGTATGCAGAAAGAGATGTGTCCACGTCAAACTTCTCAAAAGAGACATTTGTAAAAGTGTAAGAGAATAGTCTAGGCTTGCCTAGTTAGAATAGCCCCCACAAATTAAAGAACTAAATCTTCTTACTACCTTTTTGGTTTAGTTTTTGTTTTGTTCTTTGGCCTTTTTGCCCTGTTTCTCATAAAAAAATGGTATATGACCTCTTGTGATCTAAGTATTTGATGGTTAAGAATTAAGATATGATAATTGTATATAGATGCTAATTCTCTTGAGCCTAGAGAATTCATCCTGTGTCGCCTTTAAGTAGATTAGACAGCATATATATGTTCGAGAACTAAATCCTCATATAATATTATCATCCAACCACTTGACTCATATAATAATCATGAAGCTCGAGAGGATTATATATATATATATATATATATATATATTTGCCATTATAGTTTTTGGTATAAATCCGATAAGATGATCATGTAGTATAAGGGCGGGTTGCACTAAGGTTAAAATCTAATTTGAAAATTTATTCAAGATTTCTTTTTGCGAGTTAACAACACTTAGAACCTTATCACCATAACCAAACTTGCCTACTCCTGAGTTACTACCAATTTCTAAATTACATTTATCGTATCGTATGGAATCCAATAATTTGGCCTAAATTACTTTGTTGAGTTAATTCTCAATTTGAACATAAAGCTTAACCTTATGTTAAAATAATTTCTAAAGTCTATTTAACATTATTTAGTCTCCCAAATTTAGAAATGTAACTCACGTTAATCCCTGAAGTAATAGGTATATCGCTGATTCGCTGAGACGCTAAAGTTATGTTGATGTGGCTATTAGGCGATTGCCAGAGTAAATACAAAAAAATGTTGTTTTATGATTGACATTTAAATTCGGTTGAAATGATGTTGTTCTAAGAAAGTATTTAATGAAAAATTTCTTGAAACAATGTCATTTTAACTCAAATTGAGTGTTAAATAGTATAAAAATTGTACATAAATAAAGTTCTACTTGACATTGAAATAGTCTTTTATTTAGCATAAAAATAAATGATCTGATTGGACTTAGTTGACCAAAACCACTTGTTCACATAGAATTATTATTATTATTATTATTATTATTATTATGTTAGAAAAGAGAAAAAAAAAAAAAATTGAACTAAATGAATTATTGAAGTGTGTGAGCGCCTATTTATAAGGCACACATCTCAAGTCTCAACACTTTCCGTTGGTCCTTTGCTTTCTCTTCTCTTTCAGATCTGCTCCACTGGTAATTCTTTCGCTCTGTTTTCTCTCTATTTTCTGTTTTGTTTTCTTCCCATCTTCTCCTCTGAATTAGGGTTTTGCCTGGTCTTGCTTCAATTTTCACCAAAGAAATATCCTCTGTTTCTCTGATAATTCTCCATTTCCTTACAGGATCTAAAACCCTCCCTTTTTATCATTTCGTTTGATCCCTTATTCCTTTACGTGAGATTTTTCTCTGTGCTTCATCCCTCTTGTTGAGATCCTTTTTCAACAGCTTGTTTACTTTTATCTTATTGTTAAATTTAATATTGAATGTTACACTGTGTGGAAGTGTGGAGATGCATAGAATGTTATCCAATCAGATTCAGTTAGATTACTGCAGTAGATGTGAAAATTAGTAATTTTTATCAGGATGCCAATATGATATTGAAATCTTATACTGTGACATATACATTAAGATAATGGGGTTTATGCTTTAAGGGTTAAGGTTGGTGTGATCTCATTTTAATTCTGGGTCATGCTTATTCTTAGGCTTGTACTTTGAGATTCATACTTAGACATTTTAAATTGTAGATAATGTATTTAACCTAATAACCTCTTTGCCAAAAATGATGATGATCATGGTAGTGTCACAAAAGTCTGGTAATGAAGCTGTTTATTTGAAACTCGGTTAATTTTTATGTATTCTAATGCTGAAAGAAACTTCTATTGACTAATGTTCTGTGTCCCCTTAGACTTCACGTTCTAACTATGTAATCTTGTTATTCACATGTATTCATAGGTTGCTTTTTCCCCCTTTCGGTAAAGCAGTTGAAGAGTATGGGTCGTGGAGTTAGCAGTGGCGGCGGGCAAAGTTCATTAGGTTATCTTTTTGGAAATGGAGAGGGAGAAGCCCCGAAGCCGGCACCAAAAAATACCCAACCTGAAGCACAGACTGTAAATGATGTGCCTCCTCCAAAGCCAGCACCTCCTAAAGTAACAATAGACCCAAACAAGCCTGCTGGTATCAATAGTAATTCGATAGATGGCCAGAACACGGGCATTTTCATCACGGTATTTCCTATACATTGATTACATCTTTTCTCAAGCTTTAAAAGCATGAAGCAAGAATGTCAAATGCACTATAATGGATAAAACCTGGTGGTAGTATTGCCTGATTGCTGAGTATACACCCTTAGAAAAGCAGCTTTGTTTATAATGGAAAATAAAATTAGGCATTGTAATGATGTCTGAAAAGTGAAAAGTTTGTGTAATATTTAGAAAATTAAAATGATTATCTAAGTTAGTTTAGTTTCATGCACATAAAGTGAGTCTACTTAGTTATGCTGTTAAAGTTACACATCATCACAGTATGTTCACACTTCATGATGAAAAGTTGACATTCTATCTTTTGATCGTTTGGTATTGAGCCTTAAGTATGCTTATATAAACTGTAGTGTCTAATTTATGTTATGATAATTGATTCTGTGAAGTGTGAACTGTAATTGGCTTAGTGGGATAAAGTGCATTAAGATGATGAATATATCTGACAAGGCATATAAAATCTGTGTATCCGACTTTGTCCCATTTTTCTTTTTCATTGGGCTTAGCTCGAGTTTTCTTGCTATTGGTTGTTCTGCTCATGATTAGATTATATTTTAAGAGGAATTTGTTGTGATTGATATCTTGTTCTTTATAATTTGACTGCAGGACCGACCCTCGACCAAGGTCCATGCTGCCCCTGGCGGGGGCTCCTCTCTGGGTTACCTCTTCGGTGGACCAGGTGATGCAAAATGACACATTGTTTGTGAAGCTTTCGGCATGGTGAATGAAATTTTATTATTATTATTTTTTTTTGTTGCAAACATGATGGAATGAATATATGGTGTAATATAAGGTTGTGGTTGTGTGGGTATAAGTCAATTAAGAATGCTATATTGTGCTAAACAAACATCTATTACAAACTTGTGTTTGTCAGAAACAAATATTACTGTTTTTTGAATGTCCATCATCTTGTAGTTTTGTATTTTATGCGTTCCTAGTAACCCTTTTCTGTTGTTATTACCACTTTGGCGCGGTTGATACCAATAAGTAACTCGTGCTTGAATCCAGGCATGCGTGAGCTGGAGTTTGGTCAGAAGTTCTGAACTAAACAATATTGGTAATGTTAACATTATTTGTAGGATTTTATTCAAATAATTGAATACAATAGGGTCCGAATTGTTCAGCAAATAGAAGGGTAAAAGTCGGATTTTGCAAGAGAATTGTAACAACTTAGAGAAGTAAGGAAATGAATAAGAAAAGAAGGGAAGATTATGCAGAGAAGATGAATCCTGTTTCAGCCATTGAAGCAGCAGCGGCAGCGTAGGTCCAACCTAATTTTAAATTAGGTTTAATTAATATATTGGTTAATTTGTTATAATTTTAACAATTTTTTAATTGAGTCTTCATGTTTAAAAATTTGTAATTGAATGTTATTCGTTTATTGAGAGATTGTAATTGGATCTTTATATTAGAATAAGATTCATAATTAAATTCTTAGTAGATATTTTACTTTTAAAATATTTCATTATTTATTCTATGTCAAATACAAAAGTAAATATTAAAAAAAAAAGAAAGTTTTGGTTATCAATACTTTTTAATCACCAATAAGAATTAAATAGCATTATCTATTTGAATTTTATTTTTTATGGATTGAGCTTTTTCATTTTAATAGATTTTCATCTCTTGTTGGTTATAATTGATCAAAAATTTGTTAGCTATCTAGCATGATTGTAAAAAAAAAAAATTATATTTTTAATAAAAAATATTTAGAAAAACCTAAATAAAAATATTTATATAATCTAGAGATTCAGTTATAAATTTTTAAATAAACTATAAAAATTTAATAAAATTATATAGATTAATAGATTAATTAAACTATAAATTAATCATTTTTTTTAGATTTATACCAATGGAGTTAAATTTTATTGTCTAGTTCATTAACCAAATCACAATGAGATGGTACTTTTGAGATGAAATTTTACTCATAATTCTCGATTTTTTTGTTTCTAGAAGAAAACAACAACAAGAAGTGAACAACAACAATAAGATTATTTCATTTAATTGATGTTGTGCACAAAGAGGACAACGACCATAGTAGCAGCAACTAACGGTAGCACGGATTCTCTAACAAAACACAAATTCTAAAGGAAAGCATACCTTTTTTATTTCTTTCAATAATTACAATTGTACACATTTTTTTCAACCAAGTTATTTATTATATTAAATAGAAGATTATTTCGATGTCAAATAAAAATTTATTTCAGTACTATTTTTTATATTATTTAACGCCAAAATATCTTCTATTTCGGATTTTTTATATAACTGACAATTGAACTTTTTTAAAGATAAAAATGCCCCTATTTTTTTAAAATGTGACAGAACTACACAAGTGTTAACTTGCAATTAAACTGCCTCTTTGTCCCAAATATATAATTTTGAACCCTAATTTCACCTTCATTCCACCCAGATGGAAACCTAAATGTGATTGCACCATGGTTGGTGCAAGGGACAACTGTTCTAGTCGTCGGCACACTCAATCAAAGAAAAATGGTACATATGATGGATTCGAAGATCAAGGGCATGAGAGCATGTCCACAGAACATGCTTTTGTCGTTTTGAGGTAGTGGCTTCGAAATCGAAGATTAGGAACTTGGTTTTACATGTGTCCTATGTGGTAGGTTAGTGTGCCAGAACTTGGTATAGAAATACTCATTATTATGTATCGGATTAGTTGTGTAATATTTCGTGTACTCATTGTTCTGGCAAAATAAGAATGGTAGGAAAAGCAAGAAACACCACGAAAATAGTTGAGACACTGGATGTTGATCTACTGATGTTGAAGGACCACATGAAGAGAGTTGAATTGCTATTGTTTATTATAGTCAATGGACTTGTAATTCCTCAATGTAACCATCTTAACAATAACATCATTGGTTCGAAATAACCTTAACCCATTTACCAAATCAAACCTAAATCCATAAACAAAACATCAACCAAGTACATATTGTATTTGTCAACACTAAACCTCTCAACATCGCTACTAACGGGGACGGATCTACGCATAGGAGAGTGGGGGCAATTGCCCCCATTGAATATTGGAAACACAATTAATAAATAATAAGTACGTATATGTATCTATAGTGCCCCCATTGAAACGATGTGTTTGCCCCGACACTTTAAAGAATTTTATTTTTGCATAAAAGATTTACATTATTAATTAAATATTAACACAATAATAAAAAAATATTGTATTATATATATTTAATCGATTGAGATTGAAAATAAATCACATAATCAAATAAAAAACAAACAAACCAACCACGATGTTGATGATGACAGGGCGGATCCAAAAAATGAACATTGAGTGGGTCGAAAATAGAAATTGGAGATGAACTTTGTTGAGTCCAGCCAGCTACGCTCAAGCTCACTGATGCGACGAATTCTTTCAAACAAGGAATTCACAACAATCCGACAAGTATATCGGATCAAGTAGTACCACAAAAGAGTGGGTTATCGTTCCCACGAGAAAATAGGCATTAAGCAACACTTCCAATGTAGCTCCCTAATCAGATCAGATCGATTAATCAAGGATTAATGCAATACTAAAATAGAGAACAATGCAACGACAGCAAGGATTAAGCAAAAACATGCAAGAACATAAATCTTTAAACAAATAACAGCAACTAATTATGCAAATGCAAACAATTACTAAGAAAGATCAATAAAAGGAAACAAGATTAAGGGATAGGAGATATTCACAAACTCAACTTCATAATCCAATAGTTACTTTTTATTTTTCTACAAGCTATAACTAACTAATTCACCATGAATCCCGTAACACCCCGATTTTTATGGTACATCAACACGGCGTAATTATTTGTTAATTATGCCATTAAAATTTATAGTGACGGTAAGGGACCAAGCCTAAATGGACATGATAAACTCGGAATCTGAGATTTTCGCTGAGATATTTGGATTCAGTGGATTTTTCCGAGTGCAAGCAGCTAGTCAGCCAGTTCAAACTGCGCCGGAAAACGTACCGTTATTTTAGTGATGGTACCGACAAAGCGTCACCTAAAGTGTAGTAAAAAGGAAATGAAGGAGTGGTTATGATCAGGAAAAATATTTAAAACACGAACGCGGACACCTATCTTAAAGATTTTGATCCGAAGTGGACCAAAATGTGCGAAGTTACCAAACTACCCTTTCTTAATGTAACAAAAGGGACTACATTCTTCATTCTCCTCTTCTTCTTCGAAGAGAAAGAAAGAACAGAAAGAAAGAAAAGAGAGAAAGAAGATGAGAGTGGTGGTGGTGGTGCCACCTTCCGGCGGCCGTAACTTCCACACC
>JASCZI010121800.1:0-12909 GCA_036250425.1 Stylosanthes scabra | reverse complement strand
ATGATGACCCAACATGGCTTAGGATCCTTGAAAAGATGCTCAAGAAGTGTTCCTATGAAGGTTCCTTCTAATTCTTCTTGCTCTTTCTTTCTTTCTTTCAACTCATTATCACTAACTATAAACTATGCCACTGTTGTTTTCTTATTTACATATATGGTATGTTGTTTCTTCAAGCTTCATAATATGAAAATTTTCTTGATTGCCTTTTAATAATATTTTTGGGTTTCAGTTACTGCTGTCTGAATTCTGAATTTTACTGTTTGTTATGTTAATAGATTTTTTGTTTTTTTTTTTCCATGTAACATGTAAAAAATGAGAACATTTTATTTACTTATTTTTTTTAAAAAAAAAGAATTTCTATTAATATTTTTTTCAATTTTTAATTTTTAATTTTTTTTTTTTTGCTTTTACTTGATAACTTAGTCTCATGAGTTTTCAAGATAAGTTTTATTTTATTGTATAAGATGCAAAAAAACTTAGGTTAATTGAAATCAGAACAACTTATAACAACTTATAAGCTAGTTGTTCTATGTTACCTTGTTGAATTTGATTCTTATTGATCACTATGAGCCATGTTTGTATCTTGAGTAATTTACTTTCTTATGGCACTGTTTAGGGTTATTTTGAAACAATAATGCCATTTGGTATTCATTCTCACATGATCAAAATCCATTTGGATAGATCATGCTGTAGCAGTGGCATCTTGAGGTTTGCTCTTACAAAATTATATAACAAGTAACTAAATTAACAGTTGCGAATGCTTGTTGGTCAGTTTTCTTGGAAATGACGAATTTGGCCCTTTCTTTGGTAGTATGGGAAAAGTTTCATACATAAAAGCTGGTAGAGATTATGTATATTTTAGAATCGAGTAGGCCTAACTCAACTCTAAAGCTAATTCGTGGTGGATGGATTACCCGATTACTTCCGAAGGGCCAAGTTACAAGACAACAACCTCATTCTTGCACCTGATCCAACTAGTGATGTGACCGCAATCGGGTTGGGTTTTGTTAAGATACAAGTGTGAGATGTATAAACAATTAGCCCATCTCAATGAAAACAAGGAGCGAAAAGTTTATAAGATGAGAGAACTATTAACTCGACATGTTTTGAATTGAATATGGCGTCTTCTCATCTTGTGTTCCCTCGCTAGGTTCCTCCCGGAAAGTCTCCCTGATGGTCGAGAGCTCCCCACACCAAGAGCTGCTTTAAGAAAAACATCTAGTATAGTCTAAATGGCAAGGGTGCATGACTGAATGAGGTTGGAAGGTTGTGTTTCCAAGTTGGGATTTTGCAGAGAAACAGACAGAAGGGAAGGGCTTAAAGCATGAAATGGACTACTTGTCTTTGTATCTTAAAATGCTCTTTCTATTGCATCTTTTCCCTTTTCTTTCTTATAGCTCTGTTCATATAAGTGAATTTTCATGGGGGGTATATATGTGCTATGTTATGAAGGCCAATGTCTTATGTTCTGAAATGCTTCATGTTATTTTCTTCAGTGACTACATGTTGTTTGGCGAGGCACGCTCTAAACTTGCTTCGCGAAAGGAAAGATGGATATGATATTGTGATCAGTGATGTAAACATGCCTGACATGGATGGATTCAAACTTCTAGAGCATGTTGGACTTGAGATGGATCTTCCTGTGATCAGTCAGTTCATACTCAAAATGTGTTTTTCATTTAATTCTAGTTATTATATAAAATCATTTTACCACATCGATTGAAATTTGCAAGCTCTAATAAGTGACAATGTTGCAATGTTGTGTGTTCAGTGATGTCTGTTGATGGAGAAACAAGCAGGGTGATGAAAGGTGTTCAACACGGAGCTTGCGATTATCTGCTTAAGCCTATAAGGATGAAGGAACTGAGAAACATATGGCAGCATGTCTTTAGGAAAAGGATAAACGAGGCAAGAGAATTCGAGAGTTTTGAAGGTTTCGAGAGCATTCACCTGATGAGAAACGGATCGGAGCAATGTGATGACGGGAACCTGTTTGCACTCGAAGACATGACCTCAACTAAGAAAAGAAAAGATGCAGATAACAAACATGATGACAGAGAACTGATGGATCCATCTTCAACAAAGAAAGCTAGAGTAGTTTGGTCTGTGGATCTTCATCAAAAGTTTGTTAAAGCAGTGAATCAAATTGGATTTGATAGTAAGTTTTCTTAACAAGGTTGTAAGACTTTTTAGTATACTTGACAGTTATGTTTAAGCTTTCATTACAACTCAATTAGACATTATCTTATTTAAAAAAATTCACAATGAATCTTTTCTTTTTGGCAGAAGTTGGTCCAAAGAAAATACTAGATCTGATGAATGTTCCTTGGCTGACTAGAGAAAATGTTGCAAGCCACTTGCAGGTGATGCTAAGTTTACACTTATATCCTTAAACTATTTAAACTTGGGGAAGGTCTTTGGTGAAGACACCAATGTGTATTCTAGTGAAGATATTGAATCTTAACCATTGATTTGTGCTATTAAAATCTAATGTGTAATTAATGCTATCATTATGAGAGAGATAAATTTCTAAATATGGCAATATCCTCACTAGAAGACACTTAAATGTCTTCATAGTAGAATTCTCCTAATAGATAGAAACATGTATAGTAATATGTGACTCCAATAAACATCTAGATTTTTTAGGATTTTCTTTTTGTATGAAAGATTTTGTGATGAACATGCTGTATCTGGTAGAATTGATAGCATTGAATATGCTGTCATATATATGCTGCTTCAATTTAATGCAATAAGGTGGAAATAATGAGTTTTATTTTGTCATCTAATCAAATACTAAGTTTGTATGAATTGTTGATTCAAGTACTTTTTGTTTTTCACTCAATGAGAATATTTTTGTTGTGCAGAAGTATCGGCTTTACCTAAGCCGGCTTCAGAAAGAAAACGATCTGAAGTCTTCCTCGATTGGAATAAAGCCAGAGTTAGCTTCACCCGATCTAGGGAGTTTTCTTGGAGTTCAGAGCTCAGTGAACAAGAAACAAAATGATGTTTCAATTGACAGCTGCAGTTACTCGGATGGAATGCTGCAACTTCAGAACCTGGAAACCAAAGCTCATGAAGGTAGCAGTGATCCCAACGGAACTGCCACTACAGAAAAGGGAAGAACCATGACTGGCAACATTGTTTCCGACAAGAAGATGAGAAAGAGTTTGCAGATGGGATTTAACCAACCTTTTGACTCTCTTGAGAAGGAAGGAAACCACACAGCAGTGATTGATTGCTCCATTTCAGCACAACCCTCTTGGAATAAAGTTCCGGAAATTCAACTCAAAGATCAGAAGCCACTTGTTCAGTTAGAAGGTAACTTAAGCCAGAAGTTTCCAATAACTGGTAAGAAGCACCAAATCCAAGTTGATCATCAATCACAGTCGATTGCTTCGATTAGTTCTGCTCCATCTTTGACAGAGGAGGAGGTCTCTGCGTGCTTCGAAACAAAACCTTTGTGTGCAGATTACAAGCGTGAATACAAGAGTTCCGTGTGTTCAATAGGGCCCGCAGTTGACAACAACACGTTCCCTATTGAACCCGGAAGCCTTATGATGAATGATCCATCAACACAACCAATTTCAACTACAAACCTACGATTGAAAACACAAGCATCTAACCTCAACTGTATTTCAGATATGGAGTTTTACCAGAGAAACCTACTTTTGGATGCAGTTTCGGTCCCATTGGACGACGATCTGCATTTCAGTTGGCTACATGGGGAATGCTCTAACATTAACTTCAGCCTGCAGAATGTAGGGTATTATGATCCAGGGCTTATTGCAGAAGTTCCAAATCATTACTATGATTCAGCAGATTATTCAGTCATAGATCAAGGCCTATTCATAGCATGATCTGTCCTTTGCCCCTTCCCTTTTCACCTGCATCTATCTTCAAACAAAAACTCAAACTAATATGCATGAAAGGACAATTTTAATGTTATTGTATTGTAGTCTAACTACATCTATTATTTTTAAGGAATTTCAGCTATGAGGGTTGGGGTATTCTTTATCCAATGATTAAGGATTTTGATATTGTAAGCATGTATTAAAATGTTGGTGATGATGAGTGATGACATACATTTATCTTAATTAATAAGTTTGCTTCACTCTTATGTTTTACAATTTGGATTAACCAAAGTATAATGAAAGGCTGAATATTTGGTCTACAAGACTACAACTATCTTTTTTTTTTTCTTTTTTTGTATTACTTTTATGCCAGAAAATTTACATTTTATCACATCTATCACCTCTAACAACATCTATGGGGTAAAACTCTTCACATGCAATGCAACTAGAGATTGTACAAACCCCCTCTTTATTTATATCCTATCTTTAATCAGTTCTAATTCATAATCCCTTCCTATTTCAAAAGCTTATTCATGTGTAGATATAACTAGAAAACTAAGACTAAAAATACAAAATTTTCACTTCAGACTGTGAAACTACATATCAGAAATATACTCTCTCCCAACCACTTTTACTGGTACAAACTCTAAGTCAAGGAAACTTGAGTGAACTAGGTGAATTGTCATAGACAGCATGATCTCCTTTTCATTCATCACAAGGTTCAATACCACCCTTTTCATGTTCTAAATGCTGGATATTTGGAGAAGCATTTTCTCGTGTGATCTTTGTCACTGAAGTTACTGAGTGCCTTGTTGATCGGTTGAGCTTTTCTGTAGCGCGATTGGAATTGCTGGTGCTGATTGTAGGCTTTGATGAATTTCCAAAGTTCTTGTGTGTCACTGAGGTCTGAAAAAGTATAAATATCTAAGATTATTAGATAGGAACATCTCCCATAGTTAAAGAAAACATCAATTATAACTCAGATGGTAAATAGTAGTGTATGGATAATAAAAGGTATTGGACTATCATAGTGTATGATACACCAAGTTTATCTCGGTACACCATAGAATTGTCCAAAAATAAGAAGTGGCATGGAAACATACCTTTCGGAACTGATCGCTAGGCAAGCATGATGCACCATGCCTGTCCTCATTTAGCTTGGGTTTAGAGCCACTGCTCTGCTGCAGCTTCTTGAAATCAGGCTTTATGTTATTCTGCTGTAAAATCCAAATTAAATACGTCAAATTGAGACGAACGACACATAACTGAAGGAACATCTGAAATTACTGCTTATATAAAAGAACAGATTCAGTGCTTACAACTAATGGATTTACATAAGATCTTCTTTATTTTTTGGCTTATGTAGTTATGCCTCTAATGAATCAATAATGGTCATGCATCCCAATACAAAGATGGTACCAGCAGTAACCTTATAAATTACTCACCTCAGGTGTCCTTTGAAACTGAATTTTCTCAACTTCTTTGTTTTTGATTCCATGCACCCTTTCAAGGAACTGAAAGTAATTAAGAAATGGAAAAAGAAATGTAAGTGACCTTTAGTGGTGATGGTGAAAAGAGATCATGGCTAAGTAAGGTACAAAGATATGAACATGCCTCTTTGCGTTTTGCTGCTCTTTCTTCACTTTTGAATCTAAATGGTGACGAAATGGTAGGGGGTCGAGGAATGGTTTTGATGGTGCTAGAGGTTCTCAAGCATCTGTTACAAAACATATAAAAAGGGCATAATAAGATCTCCACACTGCCTTGTAGGTAAAATTTACACATTCTTATGCACTCAAATTTATCAATTTGTGATTTACATTTGGAAAACAGGCTTAAAATATCGCTACTGGATCACACTTATTAGGACATGTTTGTTCATAAAAGCAGTAGCAGCCAGAGAGTTGCAAAATGCAGCAATCGACAAAGTGCCCATTAAACAACATTAGCAACTTGCAAAATGCACTTACTCAGCAGAGGCGGGGCGAAGTTTTGCGTTAGCAGTAGCACCTCTAGACACAGACTTATTAAGTACCTCTTCAGTCCTGAGACAGGCAAAAGTTATCAAGTTACTGAAATTTATTAACCTCAAAATTATTAATGTGAAAAAAGGGGTTTAAAAAAGACAAAATACCTTCTTCCTGAAGAAGGGAGATTTTCTGAATCTTGATTCGAGAAATTGTGAGACACCTAAAGGGAGTGGATGAAAGAAATCTCTTCAGCACTCAACATATTTAAATGGTATCTTAAAAGGAGTATATTTCATTCTCAGAAAAGCCATTGATATAAATATGAAGAGTTACCTTAGTTGATATATGAGATGCCAGTGGATGAACTTTGGAAATATTGCGCAAATTACCATGATTCCTTTCAATTCTTTTGTCAAACACCGAAGCCATTTCAGTTGCTTTCCCTGTGCTAGAAGGGAGATTGAGTGATCTACGGAGTGAGCTTGAAGTTGGTCTCTTCTCCACAGAGTCTCCACCTGGCTTCATACCATTCGATGTGTGTTTTATTACATTTCGGGGTTTAACAGCTGCAGTAGCAGTAGCTGTCATACTTGTTTTATTGGCACCGGATGGACCAGTTAGTCTCTTCTTCTCAATTGAAACTTCAACAGCCTTCTTACTTTTCAATATGCTGTTAACAACATTTCTGGATTGTGCATTTGTTTTGCTTGTTTCATCATTGCTCAACGGAATATTGATTGACATACGGAGTGACTGTGAAGTTGGTCTACGTTTCTCAGTCGAGACTCTGATAGATTTCTGGTTGATTCCACTTCTAGGAGGGAATGCTTCCGCAGCCTTAAGAGTATGAGAAAGCTGCTGGGGGTGGGGGGCACAAGTTTTAGCTGATAATTTCGGCGAAGGATTTACTTCTGTTCCGTCGGTAGGCAAAGGCAAAACTTGTGGATCAGCAACACCCTGCAGCATCAATTAGACAAATGTTCATTAGAGTGGCTGCAGTTACAAATTTACTCTCCAGAAGAAACACAAAGAAATCAGATATAAAATAAAGAGTTAAAGAAAGCAAAATTTACTTGATCAGACTTCTCCTCTTCTCCAGGGAGAGCAATATTCTGATGGACTTCAACTTGATCATGGTGGTTAGAATGATCAGTAATGACACAGCTTTCCACATTAAGATTCATATCGACACGAGTATACAACCTATCCTCTTCCCCGTGCACATCGGAAATGCTCGAATCACTTTGTCCAACATCAAGGTTATTCCTACTGTCACATTCAATAACAACTTGGCAATCATCAGATTCTTGTTCTGGATGTTCATCCGAAGTCACAATGGCATCCACATTTGACTCCGCAATATCCGATGAGTCGCTGCAATTTGATTCCAGTGTTTCTGAAATGAAAGTTCCAGAAGCCTGAGCATTAGCTTCTTGAGCCAAGGCAGCCTCTCTCTCTGCAGCCTTCCTCTTGTATCGAGCCTCGAAGTAGGCCTTTTTTGCAGCAACAGAACCCGGTTTCGAATATTTCTCGGCTTCTTCCACATAACGATTGCATGTGAACGATGACCATCTCTCCCAGTTGAGACTTTCTGACAAATACCTCCCAAAAGAAATGGATTCACCAAGTACCCGCATTGAATCCCCCTGAAACCAAAAGGGGAATAAAAAAACACAATTAATATGCATAAAATCAGCTACCAAATAAACCACTTCCTAATTTTTGAATTGGTAAACTCATCATAGACTAAAAATTTCAAAATTTTCACACACATGCATCAATTTCTTTTGAAAAAGCTTATTCTTAATACAACAATTAAACAACAATGGACAAACTTTTACCGGTGGAATTGAACCCGACACGTTTTGGTTCCAATCTTCATCAAGAACAATCTGAGGTGAGACCGGAGAAAAATCCACAAAATTAACAATGGAAACCATGGCCAAAGCATAAAAAAAGGAACAAGATGGCACCGTAAAGTTACCGCAGAGATTATACCTAACAAGTTCACAATATAGTATATATATGAATCAAATTTTTTCCAATTAAACAGTGTAACAAAAATCGTTGAGTATTATGGCAAAAAAAACAGCACCCTAGAAAAAATAATAATAAAAATGAAAACTAACAAAAAGCGGTTACACTGTTACAGACACTAAAACTTCTCCTTCACTGAATTCTTCTCGTTCCTTTGTTTTCTACTTTTCTCAACAACTAAAAACACTAAATCGTAGCGGATTCACAATTTTCTCGTTGTAACAAAACAGAGCCGTGATTATCAGAAAAATAGAATTAGGCGCGTGAAAGATGAGATTTTGAAACGAGAAATTAGGAAAAAAAAAAAAAAAAACGGATACCTCTTGAGTGGCGGTGGAAGTTTGCGAGGGAGCGGAGAGCGAACGCAAGAGAAAGGTTTTTGATTCAGCTGCCATTAACGGAGAAGGAGAAGAAAAGGAACGGTTTTTGCATTAACGAAGAAGAGTGACAGTGAGAACTGCAAAAACCGTGATATCGAATAGAAGAAGAAGTAGTTAATGTGATGTGCGTATTGGCATTGCCGCATGGCATAGAATTAACGGTTCAAAAATCAAAACTATGAAAAAAATATTAATGGCACGTGAGAAAAATAAAATAAATGATTAAATGTTCCCTTTTTTGGGCGGTTAACGTTATAGATCTCTTCAAATAAAATAAGGCTTGATTCGGTAAAGTTTTTACTTTTCGAAAATAGTTTGCGAAAGTTGTTTTTTAAATGACAGTTTTTTAAAAGTCGTAGTGTTTGGTAAAATCAAATAAAAAATGTCTTTTAATAAGCACAAACAATAACAATTGTGTTTGGTAAAGTGGCTTTTAAAATTTAAAAAGACAATAATAGATATATATGTAATCATAAATGTGAATATTTATTAATAAATGAGTTATATTAGACTTTTTAATTTTGATAAGCACAAGCCATCTTTGAAAAGCTCACTCTAAGGTACTTTAAAAAGCACCCCCATTTTTTAAAAGCAGCAAGCACAAGCATATCGTCTTTTTTATTTACCAAATGCAAAATAAAGTGCTTGTGCTTTTGAAAAGCTCTAGCACCTCTTCGAAAAGCTTTACCAAACCAAGCCTAAATATAATTACAAGCATTTTAATTTTAATCTGTTACTATTTATTATGCGAGTAATGCTAGGGAACCAACATTAGGGGACCAATAGGGAGCCAATAAGTGTAATTAGGGAAATAGTGGGTGGTAAAAAGGGAGAGAAAAAAAAGAAGAATGATATTGACTCCCTATTGTCTCCCTAATATTAGTTCCCAAGACTTTCTCTTATTATTCTAATTCCCAAAAAGAAAAGTTTATGGGGGCAAATACAATAGGGTCCAATGGTAATAAATAAAGAATATCTAGAGTATTTCCCGTCTATTGCATGGAGTATTAAATTGATATGTATATTTATTTTAATTTTTTTAACGATATTATCTAAAAAAAAGTAAAATACTTAAGGTTAGTGATAGACTTGTTACGTCTTATATTCTATATTCTCCTTTTAAAAAACCTAAATTAAAAAAAATGTTGTCTCTCTTTTTGATAAAAACTTTTTTAAGTTGCTAAATCATTTTGTAATCACTATATCATATTGTCTTTGGTCAACTCATTAAATTAAACAATTATTAATTAAATAATACTTTTATTAAAAAAAAATTTGTCATACACCTATTAGGTTTAATAAAAATACAAAAAAAATTTGATTAATAGCAAAATTTTCTTCCAATTTTTATTTTCCTTTCATTTTGAAAACATAATATTTCAAATTTTATATTTAAAATCCAAAAAAAAAATTATGATAAAATTTCTTTTAAATTTTGATCTCAAAATATTATATTATTTTTTTAATAATCTTATTTGTAAGAGCACTGTATAAATTGTTTTTAATTGATCTTTCGAATTTCGCGCCATGCTGAACTGCAACACGTTAAATGATCCTCCATTTAATTCTGTACTCATGGAATGCATTGAGGTGACAATACATGTCAATCCATTAGAGAATGAAGGATTTATGTCAGGCTTCTAAGGGCTTGACACTTGTCATGCAGAGAGACTATTACTATTGAATCTTTATATAGTGGAGATGCTAGGGAACCAACGTTAGAAGAATAATAGGGAGCCAATGAGTGTAACTAGGGAAATAGTGGCGGTAAAAGAGGAAAGAGAAAAGAATGAAAAATAATATTGGTTTCCTATTGTCTCCCTCATATTGGCTACCAAGACTTTCTCATAAATAAAACCCTAAATCTAATCCTTTCTCTTTGCCTACTCCAAATTTGCCGTCCCTTTGCCTCGACAGCAACCTCCATTAGCGCCGGCGAAGTTCGCTTCTCCTTTTCTCCGAAAATCACTATGTTCTCTCTCCCTTTTCCACGCCTTCATCACTGCACACTACCTCTGCTCATCATTCCCTTCTCTGTGCCAAAGTCACCACCATCGCACCACCCACCACCACGCCTCAAGCAGCGCCCCTTGCCTCCCTCAGCACCGTCACGCTTCTGTATGCTATTACCGCAACCTTGTCTTCTCTATCCAACGCTGATATCAACCACCGCAGTCGTTGCGCCCTTTTCTCTACTCCTTTGCCGCCGCAGTCTCCTCTGTCTCGTCTGTACGACTTCTTCGTTTATGTCTGGTGATGGTGGTGCTGAGATTAGGGTTAGACAGATCTTCTTCTTCGTTTCTATCCGATGGTAATGGTGGCGGCAGTGGTAGTGGTGAGGTTAGGGTTAGACGGTGGTAGTGGTGGTGAGGTGGGATGATAATTGTATTCTGTTTTGGATGATAACTTGAATCTGTTTCGATGATAATTGTGTCGATGAGGCTTTAGGGTTTTGGATGATAATTGTAATATGTTTCGGATGATAACTTATATCTGTTTCGGATGATAACTTTTTTTAGTTTTGGATGATAACTTAGTCAGTTTTGATTATAATTTCTAATTGAACTTATTAGCTCCCTAATGGCTCCATAATGTTGGTTCTGTAGCATTGTTCATAATTAGTTGTGCTAGGCAGGCAATCGATTTTGGCCAATATCAGCCAATAAACTCAAAACATTGAGTTGTTATTAATTCAAAAAATCAAATTTATTATCTAAAATGACAAAAACTGATAATCCAAAATAAAAATAACTAATCATTTAAATTTTAAAAATATAATATTGGTTGATATTCTTCACAAAATTATTGGTGCTAATATTTTCTATTATAATATATATTTAAAAGAGTGATATCTTTAGAAAGAGAACATGTTAATTCTCTCGAATTTTTTATTTAAATAAAATAAATATTTTATTTACTTAAATAAATAAATTTTCAAATAATTATCAATTTGTGCAGCATTATTAGTGACGCGAACAGTGCGCATGAGACCAAATTGCTCTCGTTTCGGAGGCACAGGTCGCATTACTGTTAACAGAATGCTTGGCCTAGCGTGTTCGCATCACTCGTGAGGCTTGGTGGTGATACCACCTGTGATCGCGGAACTGATGAAAACAGTTCCAAGGGCACTGTTCGCATTACTATTGTTGTATCAGAACACGAGCTGTGGCTGCGTCACTGGCTTAACGAAGGTCTATATAAGGATCTGAGAGGTATGTCATTTGCTCATTCCTTCAAATCAACCTTCCTTCTCTCTGAAATAAGTTTTTGCTTACAAAAAAAAGTAAACAACCTTTATTTGGCCATGGATGAAATGTTTTTCATCTGGTTATATCCAAACAGGGTCACTCACCGCCACGAGGATGGTATTTGGTTCCAATGCCAATCACTTGTGGTTTTCCAGTATCCTAGGGTCAACACTTTGCAAGAACTGTAACAGGTGATGCTATCTAATCTCGGCAGTCGATTAAGGGAGATAACTGAGGTTGGTTACCTCTTCTTGTCACCACCACAGCCTAATAGGAGACCGGTGTGGATGCTAGTATGGCTATTGAATGAGGAACATGTACGAGTAACCTTCGAATTTCACCGACGACTAATGGCGGAAACTATTATGGAGTTTTTGGTTGTGGCTGCTGATGCAGGAAGTCCAAGTACTCCACAACCCAGCGAACTGCCCGGACCACCTGTTCATGCAACTTCGCTCTGCATTGCGGAACCGGCCGGGGAAGGGGGAGCAGAAAAAGGCAACTCCGAATCCATCCCAAACTATCTCGGAGAGTCTGGTTCTTCATCTGAGGGCTAGAATGGCGATGAGTGTATCCCGAACACACCAGTCGTTGGACGTCCCCGATATATTCTGCCCGCTCTTCTCCAAATTCCTAGAGTTGAGGATGTACCTTGTTTCTACCAGCAACTTCACTTGGATGCAATACGCATAAGTGATCCGCTGTAGGCTGGGCTTGTTGATGATTATAACACCGATGGTGGTGTTGAGTTCCGAGTTGGTCATCAGTTGAGGAGCTGGGAAGCTGATGCATGAGCATCTTTAGATGTTTCCTAGGATAAATCATACTCAATTCTTTGTGATATTAATGCAATAATTTATGAAAAAGTAGCCAAAATTGTATCATAATTGTAATTATGTTATATGCAAGGTACTTTGATGTATTTTTATGTTTATTGTAGTAAAAATGGGTTGAAAAGATGAAATCTGCAAACTTAGCGTCAGGAGCAGCCAAAACACCTCACGCATATGCGTGGTCATCAGTCAGCAACTCACGCATATGCGTGAGTCATCAGCATCAAGACAGACGCTCATGCCAAGCACAGCACTTGTGCGTGGTTTCTTTCTCAACTCACGCACGCATCAGAGTCACCCCACGCATATGCATAAGCACTCACGCATATGTGTGGCTAAGGCATTTCAGAGCCGCAGTTGTGCGCAGCTGAACCAATACGAAGCAGCAGAGCCCACGCATATGCGTAAGCACAAGTGAGCACCTCACGCATATGCGTGAGTCAGAAATTCCAGAACTATCTTTTCATTTCAATGTAATTTCATGTGTAATTTAATTTGTATTTCATTTATGTCTTAAAACTCTATAAATAGGTAAATTTTTATTGAGAGATGATTATTCATTGATTAGGAATCAATAGGATAAAGTTATC
>JASCZI010121798.1:0-18205 GCA_036250425.1 Stylosanthes scabra | reverse complement strand
AAAAAAAAAAAAAAAAAAAAAAATACACAACAACAACAACTTGCTCTTCTTACTGCTTGTTTAGTGTTGTTCACTGCCTTTTTTTTTCTTTTTTAATTTGTTAGTTCATGAAAATTGCTTACAGGTCCTTTTTTATTATTAATTTATAATTTTACGTAGTTAATTGGGTTTACTGGTTTAGCCGTTTACTTGAGCATTGGTTATGTATAAGTACTAAAGGACTGTGAATTGGGTTGCTTTAGATCACTGGTTTAATTAATTGCTCAGCATTATCATAATGATTTTATTCACTTCTGTTGTTTGTTTATAATGGCTGCCTGATTTCTGTCTGATTAATATTTTTTTTCTTCCAGTTATGAATGATAATATCAAGAAGCACGTGCACATAATGTGTTGTATTTCTTTTGAAATAAGGAATGAGGATATGAGAGAGAGGGTTGGAGTAGCACCTATTATTGAAAAGGTGGTGGAATCGCATCTTAGGTGGTTTGGGCATGTGGGAAGAAGAAGGCCGACAGATCATCCAGTTAGTAGGGTGGATTTAATGGAAGATGGACAAGGAGCGAGAGGGAGAGGAAGACCTAAGAAGACCATCCATGAGGTGGTCAAACGAGACCTAAACGTCAACAGTCTATCTGTAGACATGATACATGGTAGAGCTCAATGGCGTCGTTTGATCCATGTAGCCGACCCCACCTAGTGGGACAAGGCTTTGTTGTTGTTGTTGTTGTTGTTGTTGTTGTTTTTTCAGATTAAAATGGCAAAGTATAATAAATATACAAAAATAGATCTCCTCACAATACTCTTACATAAAGGATGAGTTTTAGCCTTTTGAATGAATGCCATAATCCAAAATTTTCTTACATACCATAATTACATAAACCATGATGAATAGATTCAAGGACACTTTGGTCATGATATTTTCAAGACATAACATAACCCGTTAGCTGCTAATAATGGTGAATTAAGAACTTTTTTATTTGACTCATGTTGTATTTGGATGAGATTATAACACTTTGATTGATGTAGTACTTTTATATTGAAGCAGGGTAGTGTCAAAGCTGAGAAGGTCAACAATTGCAGTGTGGTTGCTGTTTCTGATAATGGAGCTGAGTTGGATTCATGTGATAGCTTGGAAGGCAAGAAAACATGTACTTGGGTAACACCAAATACAGGTATCTTTTTATTGCCGCTTCATGTTCATGGTTTTGTTTTAATGTAGTTTGCAAGATGTGACATTGATGTTGTTGGTTATAGCTATAAAGATGAGATAGGTAAAGCTGCCCTTTTATTTTTTCTTTCATTCTTTGAAGGAAGCTTCTTCTATTCCATGGCATCAAAGCTCATTGTCGAGGCTCCTTATGAAGCTGAAAACCAACTTGAATTCTCTCTGAGACAAGCTTTTGAGTCCCTTCAACCAAATCTAAGACCCCTCTTCTCCTTCTCCGTCTCTTTATCCATACCAACCCGAGACCAATACTCCCAACTCAACCGTGCAATCCTCTATGGCATCCTAGCAGAACCCCACTTTTCAAAAACCCACATCAAGCACTTGCACGGCATAATAACAAATGGGTATGCAATGTTCATCAATTTGCTCATCAAAGTAGTTCACCAGTTGTACGCAGAGCTCCTTGGTTCTGTCAAAAGCCAGCTACTCTGGGTTGCTGAGGAAATGATTTATGTGTTGGGGATTGGTTTTGATGCTTTTTTGGTGTCCCTTTTGAGGCAAATCAATGGAGGTGATTTCAGTGATGGGAATTTGTGGTTGTGTTTGAAGGTGGCCACACTCTTCTTGGACAAGTGGCAATGCTTGTTGGAAGAAGAACCTGATGTTTTGTCATGTGCTTTATATGTGTTTCTTAGAGTTTTGGCTGATCATTGTAGACCCAACAGGCCAATTGATAAAAAATTTGAGACTTTGAGGCGATTGGAGGTTCATTTGTGTGTGAAGATCATTAGGGAAGAGTTTCACTTGTGTTTAAGAATTGGCAGGGATTTTGTTAAGTTGT
The DNA here is from genome assembly GCA_036250425.1 of Stylosanthes scabra. Lineage (NCBI taxonomy): Eukaryota > Viridiplantae > Streptophyta > Magnoliopsida > Fabales > Fabaceae > Stylosanthes > Stylosanthes scabra. The sequence goes on along the minus strand of JASCZI010121798.1, from coordinate 16,193 downwards.
TGCAGGATTTGATTCATGTTCCTGAGTTCAAAGACATTTGGAAGGATTTGATGCTTTGCCCATCAAAGTTCAATACTTCAAGATATGTAAATGTTTCGCAGTTATACCAGACAAGAACTTGTAGCAAGTATGTTTTGCTTAGGATCAATCCTCAGATGGAGACCAAGTTGCAGTATTTGATGACATATGTTAAGTTGGGGCAGCAAAAGAGGCACCAAGTATGGTTTTTTCACAAGTTTCTGGTTGAACCAGATAGAGAAACTGTCATAGTTGATATAGTTAGATTCATATGCTGTGCACACCATCCACCTAATGAGATTACTCAATCAGAAATTGTTCCTAGATGGGCTGTTATAGGCTGGCTTTTAAAATCATGTAGGAGCAGTTATGTTGAGAGAAGTGTTAAACTTACTTTGTTTTATGATTGGCTCTTTTTTGATGAAAGGGTTGACAATGTGATGAACATAGAACCTGCAATTTTGTTGATGGTGCATTCTGTTCAGAAGTACATTGACATCACACACAATCTCCTTGAGTTCTTGTTACATCTTGTGGACAACTATGATGTGCGAGTGGAGAATAAGGGTCTCACAGCGAAGGGTGTATCATCGGCTCTTCAGTTGCTTGCCAAAAAGGGTGTGATTCAGTCATTTGATGTTTTGACTCGTTGTCCTGCACTTTCGCCCTCTCTAAAAGAGGGACTGGGAAGGTTGCTATCAGGTGTAAAAAATTAGGATGCTGCAATGGAGTTCTGCCAAATCTGTCTTTTATTTGAAACTCAAATGATCTGAAGAATGTTGTAGGAGTATGTAGGAAGCAGTGCACACAAATAGCAGTTCACATCAATTTTCCTTTGTTTTCTAGGCATCAAATTTCTGCAACAGATTTGGCATTAAAAATTAAAAATTTTCATGATACGTGTTGTTTTGAATTGTTAATATACTTTTTTTCTTAATTAGCTATTAGTTAAAATGTAAATACTATCCCTTCTCTTTGTAATGACTCAATTTTCCAGAGAAATCAAATGTAATAAATCAAATGAAATAGCTTTTGTCCATAATTATTGATATTTTATTACTTTAATATTCAAAATAGTTATTTTGTTTAAAAAGCTTCTGTTAATCATAAAATCTCTTTTTTTGGTTAAGTATTCTCTTATTAGAGAATTTCTTATTGTTGTTAAACAATGTATTTTAAATGTTATCTTTTGTGATTTTTAGAGTCAAGTAACTAATATAATATTTTATAATGTTTTTATTATTGCAGTTATCATCTATGAAGTTAGGGTTTATTCGGTACAGTTATAAAACGTAATGAGTTTTATTAGAAGCATGTGAGGATTCATATCTGTATTTTATTTAATTTTTTTGGAATGTAAGAGATAAAATTCGTATAATAAAAAAATCCTTAGAAAGGGACCATACCAACAGGAGCGAACTTGCCCACAAGGAGAAGGCACGAATGACCTTAAAGATTACAGGTCAATTAGTATGGTTGGCTATGTGTATAAAACTGTTTCCAAGATTTTAGCGAAGAAGTTGGGTTCGGTATTGCCGGGGCTAGTGGGGGATGTTCAAACGACGTTTGTTCAAGGAAGAAAGATGAGTGAACTACCAATTCGGTCCTTGTCCATTTTTCCGAACGACATAGCGGCCCCTGACAATAGAAAAGCACCACTACGGTCCTCGTCCATGGTTGCCATGATACAAGGCGGCCCCTCTATGAGTTTATTCGTCAAATGCAAACGGAAGTGGCTGACGTGTCACGTTAAGTTGCTTGCGTGGCCGTTAACTGCCAAGCTAAAATGGACAGGGGCTGATTTGGCGCACTCAAAAGAAATGGTTAGGGTTCGATTTGTCCAATTTTAAGTTTTTAAGCTGGAGAAGTGGGAATGGACAGGGGCCGATTTGGCGCATCCAAAATGAATGGTTAGGGTTCGATTTATCCCCTTTCAATTTACCAAGTTGGAGAAGTAGGAATGGACAAGGGTCGATTTGACGCACCCAAAAATAATAGTTAGGATTTGATTTGTCTCATTTTAAATAATGTTATTGATACAACGATCAATTATGGACACTGATGGGAGTAATCATTACAATATATAAAAAGCAAAACACAACTAAAAAAATCCCACATTTTATGGTGAAGTCTTGTTATTATGTTTCAATATATGACTATTTTTTTTTTTTTGTGACAACAATATATGGCTATTGAATTGACTCCTTTTATACCCACGTTAATATATATACTATATAGCTCACTGCATAAATATTCTTTCCAATATTATTTCATATCATAAAAATGGTGGACACCTATAATAATAATGGTTCAATATGGCTTGTAGCTTATCCATTTTCCATTTTTGGTGAGAATCTCTAAACCCTCAATTTTATTTTGGTCCATTATGGTGACTATATTCTTTCAAAGTTCATCATTCATCGTTGTATCATCAACATGGTGTCATAGGTATTATAGTTTAACACAAACTTAAAATGAGACAAATCGAACACTAACCATTATTTTGGTGCACCAAATCGACCCCTGTCCATTTCTACTTCTCCAACTTGGCAACTTGAAATGAGACAAATCGAACCCGAACCGTTCCTTTTGAGTGCGTCAAATCGGCCCCTGACCATTCCCACTTCTCCAGCTTAGTAACTTAAAATGAGACAAATCAAACCCTAACCATTTCTTTTGAGTGCGCCAAATCGGCCCCTCTCCATTTCAGCTTGGCAGTTAACGGCCACACAAGCTACTTAACGTGACACGTTAGCCACTTTCGTTTGCATTTGACGAAGAAACTCACGGAGGGGCCGCGTTGTGTCACGGCAATCATGGACAAGGACCGCAGCGGTACTTTTTTATTGTCAGGGGCTGCTATGTCGTTCGGGAAAATGAACAGGGACCTGGTTGGTAGTTCACTCGAAGAAAGATCCATGATGGAGCGTTGGTGGCATGTGAGACTGTTGATTGGTATAAAAGAAACAAGAAGGCAGCATGGCTTGTTAAACTTGATTTTCAAAAGGCGTACGATAGAGTAAGATGGAGGTTTATAGATTTGGTTCAAAGGGAGATGGGATTTGGAGAGGTGTGGAGGAAATGGATAGGCTGCTGCTTGAAATCTTTAATGTCAGTACTGGTGAATGGTATCCCCTCAAAATCGTTCCTTCTAGAGCGGGGAATCCACCAAGGCGATCCAATCTCGCCTTTTGTTTTTGTCATGGTTGTGGAGGTGTTGAACAGAGCCTTCACCAGATTGAAGGATCAGGGACTAATCAAGTCATTGGAGGTAGGTTGTGATAGAGTTCAGTTAACTCACTTGTAGTTTGCCAACGACATAATTTTGTTTTGCCCTGATGATATTGAAGCAATCAGAAACTACAAGAGGATATTGAGGGGCTTTGAAATGATCTCTAGGCTTAAAATTAATTTTGATAAGTCTGCAATTCTGGGCATCAATTGTGTTGAGCAGAAAACTGAGGAAGCTTGCAGGATCCTTGAGTGTCGCAGGGTGGAGTTACCGATAAAGTATTTGGGAGTCCCACTTGGTACAAATCCTCGAAGGGTGGAGACCTGGAGGCCGGTGATTCAGAAAGTAGAAAAAAGACTAAAAGCTTGAAAAGGTAAACTACTAACCAAGTCTAGAAAATTAGTATTAATTAAGGTTGTGCTGAATAACTTACTAATGTATTACCTTAGTTTATTTAAGATGTCAAAAGGGGTGGCTAAAAAAATTGTTTCCATGCAATCAAGTTTCTTTTGGGGTAAGGCGGATAGAAGTAGGGGTATGGCAAATGTAAAATGAGATATAGTTCAAAAACCGAAGCATTTAGGGGGTTTGAGTGTGAGTGATGTTGCTCTGAAAAATATGACATTATTGTTTAAATGGTGGTGGAGGTTTGAGAAAGAATGGTGCTCATTTTGGAAGGAAATAGTGAAATCCTGTAATAATGTGAAAGTTGGTCCAGCACTTGAAATGTGTGATAATAAGAGTAAATGTGGTATAATATGGGGAGATATTGCTAGCATCAGTGAGAGAAACCAGAACCTGTGGAGATTTTTAAAAAGGGGGCGGAACTAGTTGTCGGGAGTGGTAACAAAATTCAATTCTGGCATGATGTGTGGGTTAAGGAAGGTGCCTTGAAAGCAAAATTTCCTAGGCTGTTTGCATTAGCAGAAGATAAGGAGTGTGTGGTTGGTGATTGTGGGTGGTGGAATGGGTTGACATGGACTTGGAGTTTAACGTGGAGAAGAACTTTGAGAGCAAGGGAGAAGGAGTGTCTTCAGGAATTAATGGTGATGATCCTGAGCCGAGTCTATGTTAAAGAGGATGAGAGAAGATAGATTGGTGTGGAAATTTAGCAATAAAGAAAATTATTCAATCAAATCGTTTTTAAATATTGTCTATAAGAATTGTGAACTAGATGAGGAACCTAATATGTACAATTTCTCAAAGTTCCTTTGGAAAGGGATCTTTCCACCGACGATAGAGCTACTAGCATGGTTTGTTATATTAGAAAAACTGAATACAAAAGATAAACTAGTCAGGTGCGGTCTGATGCAGCAGCATTTGCCAAACTGTGTCTTATGTGATCAAGAGATTGAAATTATGTACCATCTCTTCTTCAACTGTAAGGTTGTGTGGTCTCTGTGGGGTGATATTCTGAGTGGTTAGGGGTATAAGTGGGTGTGGTCATTAAGAACAAAACAATGTTTTGAAAGTTGGGTGGATTGTAGTATTCCGAAAGAAAGAAAAGATGATTGGATCAACTTATTCTTTGCTACGATCTGGTGTATTTGGAGGATGAGAAATGATAAGATCTTTTTGGGGCAAAAAGTTGATATACAACTAATGAAAGGTCAAATTTTATCCTACAGGGACCTTTGGAGGCTTGAAGATGCAGAAAGAAAAGAAAAGGCTCAACAGAAATGCTGCAAGTGATTTAAGTACTTAGCTTTTATGTTAATGTAATATTTATTTGCTTAGTTTTTCTGTATTTGTTTTGTTTCTTTGAACCTATTAACGTCCCGAGGACACTGTTTGGGTGGAGCCCCTCACAGTTAGAATTTGTGTGATACTGTAATAATCAAAAAAAAAAAAATAAAGAAATCCTTCATATTTATATTAATTTAAAATTTTATATTTGTATCGAAAAATTTTTCATAAAATTATTTTTTATGTTATATTTTCACGTGTTTTTCAAATATCATTCTTATATTTATTTTGTTCTATGTATAAGTAATTGAATTAAGATTAAAAGACAAATCTAGGAAATTACATATATGTTTAGAGAAATTGCATATATGTTTTTCTAATTAATAGATTTTCTTAGATTTAATTTCCATCTAATAATACAATACCATAACTGATAGGTGTATAGTTGATATACAATTTGGCATTTAAAAGATTTATTAACGTCATTGAATAAGATTAGTATTAGTTTGTGCACATTTAAAATATTAAATTTTGATTCATCATGTAAAGATATTTTATATTTACATTCAATTCATAATATCACATCAACAAAAATAATTTATTTTTTTATTAACTCCTTATTAATTATCCAAAAAAGCATTTATGATTGTATGACTGTTTAAAATATTTTACATTATTCGTACATCAAAATTAAACTTTTAAAAAAATTAAATTCTTAAATCCTTGTTATTTAATTAATTAATCTCCCTTTTTATTTATCAAAAGAATTTATTATGACAATTTTAACCTCGAATAGCATAAATTTTGTCTATGATCAATTTAAGAATCATATTATCTATTTCTCTTTACAATTCAAAAGATTATCTGTGTTTAATAAAGAAATTAACGTAAAATTAGTATTAGTATTTTTGCCCGTGAAATATCACGGGTATATTCTCATCAAAATTTACTTTGATGGAATATAATAATAAAATCTAAAATGTTTAATTGTAATATAGAATGAAAAAACAATTAGTAGTAATAAAAAAAAAAACACAAAGAAAAACTAAAAAAAAAAATAGTATGCTATTCTAAGTTTGAGAAAATTTCTTTGAATACGATATTTATTTTGCTACTTAAAACATGTCCTCCTTTATCGATAATAAAGATCTTCAACCCCTTCTTACTTTCAACACAAGATATAGCAACATAAAGTTGTTGGTGGCTAAGCACAGGTTTAGGAAGATACACTCTAATATTATTAAGAGATTGTCCCTGGCTAAACATAGGTATAGTAATATTAATCTTCTTCTTAATCTTACTTTTTTACGCTCATCTTTAGTAAAATCCATTTTTTCTTCTAATAGTTGAACCTATAAATTTCAATATCAATTACTAAAGAAAATCATAATAATTCATAATACAAAATATGTCATAGAATATGTAATGTGTAGGGAAGTAGTGCTAAAAAAGAGTATATTAGATTCATAATATAAATCAATTTATGAAACATGTAATAAGATAAAAAAATAAAATCAAGCAATTCATTAATCACTTCAATAAGATATTCAACAATGAAGTGCTTGAATAGAATGTATTACTCACGAAGGTGTTTATATATAAGAATCAATGGATAAGGGAATTAAATAAAAGAAGGGCCTTAAAAAAAATAGGGGCTAAGGGCATTATTAGAAATTTAAGGTGTTATCCTATTTGTGCTGTTGGTGTATAGCCTATTATGATATGCCTGTTTAGATTATGTCATGTATCCTTGTCCAAAAAATAAAAAACAAAATAAAAATGATTATGTCCTTAATCTTCCTTTTATACTGTCGGCTTTTGTGTCTTTTACATTTTTTTTTCTATTGAGCATCATATTCTCATGTCCTGAATAAATAATTTTATAAACCAAATACTAAAGGATAACATAATAATTTATAATACAAAACAATTTATTAAATATGTAATGTGCAAATGAAGCAATACTAAAAAAAATATACTAAATTTATAATATAAAGTAATTTATCAAACATGTAATGTGCAAGAAAGTAAAATAAAGTAATTCATTAATTACTTCAATAAATTGAATAAATAATTTCTAAAATCAAGTATTAAATGATAACATAATGATTTATAACACAAAACAGTTTATCAAACATGTGATATGCAAGTTATCATAAAAAGCAATACATATATTTTTCTTTTTGTTTCTTTTTTGTTTCTCTCTAAAAGTAAGTGTGAATGTGGCTAAAGATAAAAGAAGATTGAGACAGAAATGCTGAAACTATGAGCACATCAATCATAATGTAAGAAATTGAAGTGAAGAATATTAAAACAAAGAGAATAAATTAGAAAATGGAGAAAAGGAATTGATCATTAGCAATAGGGAGGAAGTAGTGCGAGTGGGTCTCGTGAGAAAGGAATTGAAGTGGCAACAGGGAAGTAGCAAGAGGGAGTAGTGTGAATGTTGAAATTAAAATTAGAAGGGAGCTATTCCGATGAATCTTCAATTAGAGAAGGAAAAAAAGCAGTAAACATTGCAATTTAGATGCAATAAGGAGATGCCACCTGTCAATTTTTTATTGTTTAATTATGTATATAATAGATTTAAGGGCGATTGGAGAAAATTCTACAAGACACATGGGATCCAACATGGAATATGCATTGCAATAAATTAGCATAAAAATCAATTGAAAAAAGGATCATTAAAATCACTCTATTATCGATTTAGATGGAAAGCAAGTGTAGTTTTGTTGATTGTATCTTTTTGACTGTGTAAAACACTTAGTAAATGCTGAATAATACTGCTAGAGTGTTTGACATTTTTTTTTGGCACAAGGTGGTGCAGTTTTGCCAATTTTTTTTTCCCCAAAGATAATAGATTTTATTTATTAGAAGAAATAAAACCAGTACAAGAGTCCAAGGTGTAAGACAAAACAAACAAAGAAGTGGGGATTCCCAACAGGTCTATCATTAAAAAAAAAGATATAGCTAGAATTAAAGATTAGAGTTGCTTAAAAAAAGAAAGTCAAAGCTAATGAGAGTGACCAATGAATTGCAAGAGGCCTTCATGATATAGTCGTTCTGTCATTGTTGCAGAGAGTTCAGGTGGTTCCCTTTGATTCTAAAAAACAAGCTGATTTCGAGACATTAATACCCACCAATCATAGAAGGAGTCAGAAGTAGAATTGAAAGGAAATTGGCCAAAAATGGTTCGAGACCAAACTTCTTGGGCATATTTGCAGCGAGCTAGACAGTGGACAATGGTTTCTTCCTCTTCATTACATCGCGTGCATAGAGGAGTAGTGCTTGGAAAACAATGATGAAGAAGGATCATTACTGGGAGTCTCTCGTGGAGAGCTTCCATAAAAGTAGATGGAGTTTATGAGGATTTTCAATTTCTATAGATCTTTCTAGACCTCCATTTATTGCCTAGACACAAGAGAGGGAGCAGGGGGAGCATGAAAAAATGGTAAGAAATCATATAACCTGAGGCAACATCATAATTTTTGGATTTATTAAGGGCCCATTGTAATTTATCTTCTGCAGTAGAAAGATTAACAGATAAAATTCATTGACAAATTTCAGGGGGAAAATTATCCTCAATCAATTGCAAATTCCATTTTCTGTCCGGTGTTATAAGGTCTTTGACCTTTAACAGATGATGTTCCTAGAGAGTGTTGTGCAGATTTTGAGGAATGAAAAAAGGATACGAAGGAGGAAGCCAAGGCGCATTTACAATACTAATAGAAGATTCATCCCGAACAAACCAATTCAACCCCTTTTCCACAACATTACGTCCCTCTAAGACACTTCTCCATCGCCAAGAAGGTGAGTTTCCATTTTCAGCATTCATAATATTGCCAAATCTAAAATACTTGCTTTTGAGAACTCTAGCTAGCAATGAATTCGGGTGATTAAGCAGCTTCCAAAACTGTACTGCTTACCAAGTAGAGCTAGATTTTGTGCCTAAGATCCTTTAGGCCCAACCCTCCTTCTGCTATTTGTCTTGTCATTGTATTCCAACTTATCCATACAATATGTCTCTCTATTCCTTGTTGCCCCACCAAAATTGGTTAAGAATAGAATGAATTTAATAAATAAGGCTATTCGAAGGAGGACTTGTCTTCCTCCTGCTGACGTAGGATTTCGTTGCCAGCCTTGAACCTTCTCTTTGATTTCACTGAAAGTTGCTCGTTTTGATTGCTGAATTATAGAAGGGAGCCCTAAGTATTTGTCCTGAGCGCCAATGTGGTGGATATGTAAATTTTCTGCCAAAGAAAGCCTGACTGGTTGTGGGGTGTTATTGCTAAAGAAAATTGCTGATTTGTTGAGACTTACCATTTGGTCACTAAAGCTCTCATATGTTTCTAGAAGCTCTAGAACTCTGTCACAAACATTCTGAGTTGCTTTACAAAAAAGAATAGAGTCATCTGCAAATAATAAATGATTGAGCATAAGACTTCTTCTATTGACTTAGATTCCTTGGATAGTACCATTTTGTTATGCCTTGTGTAGCAAGAAGGAGAGGCCTTTTGCACAAAATAAGAAAAGATATGGTGATAGAAGGTCGCTTTGATGGATATCTCTATTTGGTTTAAAAAAAACCAAAAGGTTGGTCTTCCATAACTACAGAATAAGAAATAGTCATAACTAATTCTCGAATCTTGTAAATCCATCTAGAGCCAAAGCCCAATTGTTCTAACATAAACCAAAGAAATTCCATTCAACTTTATCATAAGCTTTGCTTATATCTAGTTTAATTGCCATTTCAGATTCTAAACCATTCTTCTTATTCTTCAGGTAATGCATGCATTCATGAGCTAATAGAATATTATCAGAGATAAGGCGACCCTTAAGAAAAGCACTTTGGTTAGGACTGATTAGTTTATTCATACATCCCTAAAGTCTATGGACTAAGACTTTAGAGATTATTTTGTAAACAACAGTCAATAAACTAATTAGTCTAACCTGAGTCATGTTGGAAGCATCAGGGACTTTAGGTATCAAGCAAAGATGAGTATGGTTGAAACTCTTCAGAATTTTGCCTCCCCCGAAGAAACTAAGGACAACCCGAAAAATATATCCCCAACTGTAGGCCAATAGAACTGAAAAAGTTTAGCAGTCATATCATCATCACCAGGAGCACTCTGAGAATGAACATTAAAGGCTGCTCATTTAACCTCTTCTATTGTCACTGGTCTTTGAAGCCTGCGGTTCATGGAAGCTGACACCTTAGATTCAAAATCAGTGAAGAAAGGGGCAGGGTCTGACTGATTAGATGAAGAAAAAATACTCTTGTAATACTCCTCGGCCACTTGAGCTATTTCTTTATGTGTGGTGGCTAAAATCTCATTACTTGCTTCCAATCTATTAATTTGATTTCTCCCAATTCTGGATTTGAACTTCCTGTGAGAAAAGCTTATGTTTCTATCCCCTTCTTTCAACCATTGTACACGAGACTTTTCTTTCCAGTACTACTCCTCGTTAATCATAACATTTCCAAGCTTTTCCTCCAGTTCTAGAATTTCTGTCCCCCCAAGAATTCCCACTGCCCTTTTCTCTTCTATCGCGACTGACAATTTCTCAATTTCTTTGTGAGAGTTCTAGCCACTTGTTTGCTGCAAATTCACCAACCTATGACGGCCAATTCCTTACAACCATACTCTCTCTCTCTCTCTCTCTCTCTATATATATATATATACAAACTGCAAATACAACCGCCTCTTGCAACTTTTTTTGTGTCATTACTCTTTGCGCATTACAAAGACAAAGTGTGTGTTTGGTTTAGTGTTAGGAAATGGGAGTTTTATACCAACCTGATTTTGAAATTTGATTTTGATGAAACTTAAATTTGTGCTAACGTAATTTTTATTTGGCAATTTTTGTATCAAAACTGATTATAGTAAACTAAATGTTGTTTGGATTACACAACTCAAAATCACTTTTAAATAAAAAAGTACTAAAAAGGACATGAATTTAGATGAAATTTTTGCATTATCCTATCAACTTATTTTAGATATTTGAACAAAACTTATTAATTAATTTCATAATAAAAATTAATATTTACTTATTAAATTAAAAATAACATATAAAAATTGAAAAAACATACTTTATATCAAAAATAGAAATAATATATTTATAAATCTAACGACATATAATTAGCGTAAATATATATTAAATTAAAGATAAAAACACTAATAAAGTACATACAAGATAATATAATATGTTATACAAAATCAACACATAAGAACACAATTATTTCTACTGCGTATCATTAACAATTTAATCCCTAATCGAGTCTCGAACACAATTCATTTCTGTAGAAGAGCTAACACTTAAAGTTTGATGAGAATTTTCACTTACATGACCATCATCTTGTACATCAACAATGCTTGTATTTTTATACTGTTTAAATTCAGTATTCGTTTCAGAATGTCTTCTAATAAAATTATGAATAGCCATTGTTGCACACACAATCTGAACTTCAGTTTCAATTTTGAATTTGGGCATGTGTCGCAAGATAGCGAATCTATTTTTCCAAATTCCGAAAGTCCTCTCTATTGTGCATCTTAAGCTTGAGTGATAATAATTGAATACTTCATCATAATTATAAAATCCAGAAGAACGCCTAAAATCTATAAAATGATAGAGCTCACGTTTATATGGACCAATATATCCGTTCGATGTTAGATAACCAACAAGTAATATTTATCTAATAAACAATAAAATTAGTTACATAACATATGATAACCAAGTAAATATAGCTCATTAATAAGAATAAAATAAAAAATAACCTGGTGGAGGATGCGGAAAATTCATGGTAGGAGATGTAATAGCATTGTCAAATACACGAGCATCATGAGTCGTGTCTTCCCATCCAGGTAATGCAAAAATAAAGCACATATCCCAATCGCATACAACCATTATATTTTGTGTTGGATATCATTTTCTTCCAATAAATATGGGTTGATCACTTGAATGAACTACACATGGGATGCGAGTTCCATCGATTGCTCTTATAGCATTCTTAAAAAATGGCCAATATCGTCGGTCATGTCTTATTTTTCTATGAACATTCTGAAGTGTAGGATCAGACGGCTTAATATATTTCATAGATAAATTTATGCAAGCAACTAATATCTTATAAAAATGTCTACTTACGATCTCTCCAAAGTGTTGAAATCTTTCTTGTATCATCTTATTACCTACTCCATGACCAACTATATTTAGGAGCATTGCAACCATTTCCTAAACTCCCATTCGATTTGTGCATCTTAAGCCATGTTCAACCAATTCAGCGCAAAATTGAAAGAAAACTTGTTTTTCCATCCGAAACATTGCATAACAAAGAAATTCTTTGCGGACATAATGTTCGTTGTTATGAAATGTTTTTCATCCGAAACATTTCATAAACAGTATGAAAATGCAAGCATTGTTAATGTAGAAGATGATGGTCATGTTAGTGAAAATTCTCATCAAACTTTAAGTGTTCGCTCCTCTACAAAAATGGATCGTGTTCGAGACTCGATTAGGGATCAAACTGTTAATTATATGTAGTAGAAATAATTGTTTTCTTATGTGTTGATTTTGTATAACATATTATATTATCTTTTATGTACTTTATTAGTGTTTTTATCTTTAATTTAATATATAATTACGCTAATTATATGTCATTATAAATATATTATTTCTATTTTTTTCAATTTTTATATGTTATTTTTAATTTAATAAGTAAATATTAATTTTTATTATGAAATTAATTAATAAGTTTTATTCAAATATCTAAAATAAGTTGATAGGATAATACAAAAATTTCATTTAAATTCATGTCCTTTTTAATAATTTTTTATTTAAAAGTGATTTTGAGTTGTGTAATCCAAACAATATTTAGTTTACTATAATCAATTTTGATATAAAAATTGATAAATACAAATCACGTTAGCACAAACTTAGTTTTACCAAAATCAAATTTCAAAATCAAGTTAGTACAAAACTTCCATTTTCTAAAGCTAAACCAAACACACTAAGTAGTTGAAGTTAATACTTTATCCCATGTTCAATGTGCATACTATGGATGTCATTGATTTGGTTAGGATTGTGGCTCTCTTATTTAGTAGTTTTATTATATGATTGATTATGTGAACCGATGATTTTCGTTTAAGAATCAAGAGAAATGATTTAGAGGCCTAACTTATAAATCTAATTATTTTCTTAAATTTTACATAGAAGAAGTTTTATATATTTTTTATATTTTTAATATTTTTAAAAAATAATATTTATGATTGAATTTTTTACTATTTTAGTATTAAGTTTATAATTAAATTTATGAATTAGGTCTCTCTATCATAACTCAAAATCAATGTGTGCAATATTTTCTTTCGTGGGCAATGTGAGGTTTTAGAGTATGTGCAGTTAAGAATTTGCTTTAGCCAAACGATATATTCAACCTGGAGAGTATATATATAAAGGTGGGTTCTATGGTGACTATGGTTTGAGTGGCTATGAGTGGCTACAGGTGATAAAATTTTTACCAACTAATAAGAATGTAATACATGTACTGAGAGTCAGAGTTCATGTGCGGGGTTAATGTAAAAGTATAGTTAGGGTCAAATTGTAAAGGTGAGGTTGATTTAGAAAATTGACGTCTAAGATGAAGGAAAGCCCAACTTAGATTGAGAAAAAAAAATAGTGAAAGACAATAAGCCAATAACCATTTCGTGACAAAAACAAAACAAAACAATAATCATTTAAAAATGTTTCCTGTTCATGTCCAAAAAAAAAAAAAAAGAATGTTTCGTGTTTTGATTTAAATAAGTGTTAATTTAATTAATTGTGAAAAAATTAACAACACAGCATCTATGGTATATTATTATTATTATTATTATTATTATTATTATTATTATTATTATTATTATTATTATTATTATTATTATGTCAATTCATATATAATTTCATCAAATCTTTAATTAAGTCGTTATATTTTTTTTTGCTGTAGTTATTTTGTTAGTCCCTATAGTTTCACCAAATTTTATTTAGGTCTCTATATTTTTTTTTCTTTTCAATTGAGTCCCTATACGATTTTTAGATTTGTAATTAAATCCCTATTAACAGTAAACATTAAAAAATATATTTATAAAGTATGAATTTTCTATTATTCTCGTATTCTGTACTTTACTTAATGTTTATATTTACCTGAATATATTTTTTCACTTTTCTCATTTATATTTTTTAAAATATTCTTAACTTATATGAATCAAAGTCATATATCTTTAGGAAACTCGAAGTATGTTAAAAAATGAGATAGTGCTATTTTTTCATTTTAAAATAGAGAGAAAGATTATATCTAGGGAATTAACAATTAATTTTTGTGATATATTCAATTAGAGGAATATATTTTATTAATTCTAATATTTTTGTCACAATAAATACTTAAATATAAAATTAAAAATAATATATGGACCTAATTAAAAGGAAAAATAGTGTAGGAACCTAATTAAAAATTTAGTAAAACCATAGGGACTAAAAGAGTAATTAAACATTTTTTCTTTCAATTAGGCTCCTAGCTATACTGTTTTTAATTTTATAATTAGATCTTTATTGTGACAAAAACGTTAGAATTAATTAAATATATTGTCTCTAAATTGAAGATATTATAACAACTAATGACTAAATCCATAAATATGACCTTCCTCTATTTTAGAATGATAAAATAATATATTTTCACTTTTTTAACATACTTCGAGCAAATATAAATGAGAAAGGTGAGGGGAAAATATATTTCGGTAATAAGTATAAATATTAATATAATGCATGATATGAGAATAATAAAAAATTCACACTTTATAAATGTTTATTTCTAACGTTTATTGTTAAGAGGGACGTAATTATAAATTTAAAAAAGGTACAGGGACTCAATTGACAAAAATATAGAAACTTAATTAAAATTTTAGTGAAATTACATAGACTAATAGAGTAATTAAATCTTATTATTATTGTTGTTTTTTCTTAAGTATGTATTTATTTGTTTTTTATGTGAACATATTTGATAATTTCATGTTTTATCTAAGTAATTTAAGTTTATATAATACAAGCATCATTTTCTAAATTTTTCTCAAACATAAAATGTATAAAATTTCTTTAAGCACAGCGGCACGCGCAATACATTATTCAAACTAGTGTTAATATTCACATAAGCTCCCTTAGAAATGCTCATATTCTCCATTTAGATGACTCGGGTTCTGATCATTTTCTTTTGCTATGCTCGGACAGAGATAGAGAGAGATTCTGATGAACTATAATGTTATGGAAAAAGGATCACAAAAACAACATAATTAATGGCCAAAAACTTAATAAGCCAAAAAAATTATGTTAATAGAAGCCCAATAGAAATAGATTTTTGTTATAATGTACAAAGAGAAAAAAAATGCTAAATTGCGTTAAAAAAAATTCTTCGGTGACTACTTATAATATAATAATATAATATAATAATAAGAATAATGTTATAGTACTTACAATCAATAATTATAATGGTGGTGCTATAAAGTGGACCGACTAGAGGTTGTAAATGATGATGTTAGGTTAAAAGTATAATAATAATAACAAAAAGATAAAATAAATAATGATGTTAGGTTTGTATTATTGTAAAGACAGACAAAGAAAAATAAAATGAAACGGTGAGAGATAGAAAAGTTAAGGGAAAAAAAAAAGGACAGTGATATCGAGAGAAAGAAAATCAGAGATAGAGAGAGATTCTGATGAAGATGAAGAAACAGCTTCTTGTAAACCATGTTACAATATGCATGCAAGGTTTTTATGATTAGGTTTTGATGAATGACAACCATTATGGAATTGATGACAACCATCGAAAGATTTGAGGATCCACTTGAAAGCAAAACAACATCTACGACAAGAACACAAAGTCCGCAAGATTGAAGATGTTTTAGAATCTTAGGATTTAGGTAAACTCTTGTCAAGAACCAAATTAAAATATCTCTCACACACACACACTATAAAATGTTTTTATAAAATGATTCGCGAAAAATATTTCAAAGATCAAGTTCTATAGCCATTACATGATCATATATGATTCAAAACACATTTCAAGTGATATACATCTTAGAAAATGATTCATATACCTTTTAAATATGTTTAGAAGTGAAGAAAAACGTCTTTGAGGTGTTTTTACACCTCAGAATCGATTCTGAGGAGAACAGAATCGATTCTGCTCCATCAGCGTCACCAGAATCGATTCTTGGTATGGTGGAATCGATTCTGA
>JASCZI010121797.1:0-21252 GCA_036250425.1 Stylosanthes scabra | reverse complement strand
TCATTTGCATTCTCGGCTTCAGCACCCGCAGTCATTGAGTGAGGATTGGACGAATGGAATGGGAAAGTGAAAAATGAAGATAGAAAAATGATGTTAGGGAGAGAGATAAAGCAACGAACAAGTGTTGTGAATGACGTGAAATTCCACAGCGTGTTGGAGAAGTTACCGCGCGGTGCTTTTTCATTTTGAAATAAGTGAGGCGCGTGTGGGCTTTTTGCTTGGTTGGACTTGGTTGCAAAAAAGACTTGGATGTGTATATTTTTCGAATCCTAAAATCCTTTCATGCTTTATCTATCAACGAATTAATGAGTCCAGGCCGTCTGAGTTTTTTTTAATTAATAAAACATAATAATAACACATTATATAGAGAAAATTTGTGTATTTATAAATATAGAGAAAGAAAAAGAGATAGGGAGAGAGGGCAATAGAGAGAATGGGGGGAGAGAAGGAGTGAGAAAGAGAAAGTAAGGGAAAGAGAATAGAGAGAAGGAGGAAAAGGGAGAGGGAGAGATAGTGGAGGAGAGAGAGGGAAAGAGAGACAAAGAAAATGGAAGAAAGTGTGGAGGAATAGAGAGAGGGAGGGAGGAATGGAGAGATATAAACAGAGAAAGAGACATAAGAAAATAGAGAAAGAAAAGGAAAGACGAAGGAAAAGGAAAGAGAATGAGGGGAAAGAAAGAAATGAAGAGAAAAAGGGGGAAAGAGGGGAAAGGAAGATAGAGGGGGAAGGAGTGAGGGAGAAAGTGCAGAGGGCGAAAAAGAAATAGGGAAAGAAGGAAAGAGAGAAAAGGAAAGATAAATATATATGGAAAGAGAGAGGGGAAGGAAGCAGAGAGAGGGAGAGATACAGAAATAGAGAAATAAGGAGAGAGAGAACGATGGTTAGAGAAATAAATAGAGAGATAGAGAGAGAAGGGGAAAGAAGGTGAGAGAGATAGGAAAATAGATAGATGGATACGAAGAAAGAGTAAGAAAGCAGGGTTGAAAGGGAGATGGAGGTAAGGAAATAGAGAAAAAAAAAGAAAGATGGAGGGAGAAGGAGAGAGGACAAGGGTGAAAGAAAAAAAATAAAAAGAAAATGAGATAGAGATATGGGAAAGGAGAAAGATAGAGATAAAGAAATAGAGAGAAATAAGAGAGGGAAGGAGAGGATAAAAAGAGAGGGTGAGAGAAAGAAATGGATAGAAAATGAGATAAAGAGGAATGAAGGAAGGAGAGAATTTCAAGTGTAGGATTAGAGTGGACTCAATACATTTAAATTTAATTATACTTATTTAGTTAATAAATTATTTCTTATAAAAATAGAGATAATGAAAGAGCGAGAGTGAGAGAAATAAATGGAGGAAGAGAAAGAGAGAGGAGGAAGAGAAAGTGTGAGAGAAAAATGGGAAGAGAGGGAGAGAAGGAGAGGAAGAAATAGTAAAAGAGCATGGGAGGGATAGATAGATAAAAAAATAAAAAAATGTAATTCAATATATTTAAATTTTATTGCTTTAACAAGAAGAAAGAAAAATAAACTCCGTAAACGACGCCTTTTTTTCCACCCCTTCGTTAAGACTGAAGACCTTTCCTCTTTATACCTTACTCTCTTGCTTTCGATTGTTTTCTTGCTCACTACGATGGCCTCTAACTCGGATTTAGTCTCTGATACACAGCGAACTTTGTAAGTTCTCTCTATTCCATCCATCTTCAAATTTCAATGCATCAATTAGAGATTCTCGTTTCAATATATCTGTTACCGTTCGTTTTCGCGTACAAAATTGGCGTGTGATTGTTGACCCTGAAATTTTGATTTCACTTTTTAGGTATCCCTATGTAACTGGAACCTCTGTGGTTGCTCTCAAATACAAAGATGGGATTCTTATGGCTGCTGATATGGGAGGTAAGATTAAGATTCTGTCAAATACCTAAATTGATGAGAATCGGGGTGAGTGTATTTGATTTTTTATTTTTTCAGTTAATTTTTGTTTTTTTTGTTTTTTTTTGTTTTGCTGAACATTCTATGATAATATTATGGTCAAGTTAAAGTTTCTTCTTTTCTTTTCATTAATAAATTAAAATAAAATAAACACTTCTTGGATGAAATTAAGATGTGCATTTTGTTGTTGGCTATTGAAATTTTGTCTGCTGGTTAGTGACTTAGTGGAGATTATTTGGAGCTACCTATTCTTACATATTGTAGTTATATATGTTGTTTATCTTTATACTCAGCAACAAAATAATGCTGTGTCTGTGGCATATGAATCTGATTTCCATGGACATTTACAGTGCTTTTTGGAAAGGTTATTTTGCTGGAAGAATGATATGTGATGATTTTTTAACATGTTCTAGTTTGGTAGTTGTGATCCATTCTATGTTGGGAATGTGTTGTTTTGAATTATTTTAGTATTGGCCTTGTTCTGCATCTCATTTCAATGATCGTTACGTTAATAGGTTCCTATGGCTCTACCTTACGGTACAAAAGTATTGATCGTTTGAAGCCCATTGGGAAACATTCTCTACTTGGTGCTAGTGGGGAAATAAGTGATTTTCAGGAGATTCTACACTACCTTGACGAGCTTATGTAAGCACTTCGTATTTCTGTATTCATATCATTACTAAAATAAGCGCATATTTTGTTCCTTAGAAGGATCTGTTTAGGTAGACTAATCTGCAGATGCTTTTCTTTAATGTTTATGTTTATATTCTATTGTGTTTCAAACATTGAGGTAAAGACTAAAGAATATATCTGTATTTTCTTCTCCCATTATTTCTATGTTATAAATTTCAATATTCCCATCTAACAGTTGATTTTGAACTTTTACCATTGCAGCCTTTATGACAACATGTGGGATGACGGAAACTCCCTGGGACCTAAGGAAGTGCATAACTATTTGACTCAGGTGATGTATAATAGACGTAACAAGTTCAACCCATTGTGGAACGCACTTGTACTGGGTGGTGTGAAAAACGGGCAGAAGTACCTTGGCATGGTATGAAATGGTTATCTTTACTTTTTATTACTGTGAGTTGCATGCAAACTTCTTACCTTTTGTGAATCTTATCCAGGTCAACATGATTGGCATTAATTTTGAAGACAATCATGTAGCCACAGGGCTTGGAAATCATCTTACAAGGCCAATTTTACGTGATGAGTGGCATGAAAATTTAACCTTTGAAGAAGGAGTCAAGCTATTGGAGAAGTGTATGCGTGTGCTCTTATACCGTGATAGGTCTGCTGTCAACAAGATTCAGGTCTGTGGTTTTTCGTCTTCTTGCCTCTGCTATAAAATTATGAAATTATAGATTGGGAGCGAGGAATGAGGATTAGCATGCCAGTTGACCAAAGACAAAGTGCTGCTGTTGCCGCACCAATTTCCTAATTACTAGAATGTGTTCCTATTGGTTTTCTGTCTTTTCTATTTGAAATTCATCTTTTTAATATGGTTCCCAAAATTCTGTTTGATTTTGGATTATGAATGGATTCTTTCTGGGAATAGAAAAGCAGTCAAATAATAGGGAAGGGAGTTATGTCTGGAATTTGAAAGTAGGTGTTTGGGATTGAATTTTGATTATTTTTCTGCAGCTCACTATGATTATTATTTCACAATCCACATTCCGCTTGTACACTATAATCATCTGTTTAACCTCTTGACAATTACAGGGTTCTGGTGTAGGCCTTGTTACAATGCTTGATTAGTAGTAGCTTTGCTAGCAATAACAAACATGATCTCTAGGGCTCTAATCTCTAAATGCACCTTTCTTCCTAGGTTTGGATCGTTGTAGTTTAATCTCCATTCATCCCAAACTAGTTAGTAGGTTTCTAGATGGTAACGTAGCAAAATAAGTATGTGAAGTTACTTGGAAATCAGGAATAATGACCAAGGCTTCTTGGCATGGATAAAATGATTTAGGTTCTCTGTTCAAATTAGCTTGGCATACAGATTCACAGTCTTAGAAAATAAAGTTTAACTTGGAACCCTATTGTGACAGGAAAATAGAAGCAAAAATGATTATCTGATATGAAGTATTGGGTTGTGTTTGAGTTTCCTTGATCTTGAGGAACTAAATCAAGATTTTAAATTAACTGGCCAAGAGTTATTATAGGTTTACTTGCTCATTAGTCATTACCCAATTAAGAAACTGTGTAAGAGGATCAAAACAAGGTTTTCTATTTTATTTTATTATTATTTTTTTGGGGGGTTACCATACCATTGAGTCTGCTGGTAATGTTTAAAGTTTGAATATAGCAAATTGTTTGTGATCCAAATGGGAAGATTTCATTTTGTTTTACAGCCTCTTCACTCCATCATTTATCATCATGGCAGGTTATCAGAGTGGTGCTTATTTTTATGTTTCAAGTTTTGATTAGAGAAACCCTTGTTTACAAATTTGTATATACTCCAATTTAGGAATGTTAGATGATTTTCGACCAGGGGTGTGAACTGTGGTTCTTACGATGGTTAAATCTGAACTGAGTATCTTAATTTTTCATTCATTCTTGGGTTTTATTATTTAAATAATATTCAGAGAGTTGGAATGGTTTATTTATTGTGTTATGAACTTACGATACTTATCACATCTGTAATGTTGAATTTGCAGATATCCAAAATCACTGAAGAAGGTGCTACCCTCTTCCCACCATACTCTTTGAAGACTTACTGGGAATTCACTGCATTCAAGAATCCAACTGTTGGTGCCGAAGGTTCATGGTAGCTTGAAATGTGAAATGAATAAAATTATATCCGTTGAGGATGAAATGATTTGTTGGGAGATATCTTCATTGTGTTAAATGGATAAGAAACATATCAGACTTTGAAAATTGATGTTATGCCCATAGGTTGCTGTAGTTTTAAATGGTTGTTTGAGTTGACCTCCAATTCACAGTAGAAGTTCTTTTTCAGTTTCCAGATATCATTTATTATAGTATCAGCCCAGTGCATGTCCTTGAAATGAATTGATATGGGGTTATCTTAGATTTGTTGACAATTTTCCTTCTGCATATTTTCAATTCCTTGTTTTTTATTCTTGCTAGTTCAATGGCAACTGCATATTCTTTCAATCTGGCTGCAATAATTAGGGATGGATTTGAAATTAAAAAAGAAATTGATTCCTTTTACTTTACACAAATACCTGTGTCTTTCATCCACTATAGGTCTATAGCTGCCATTTCCCTCCAGCATTTGGAAGTGAACACATCCACTTCTATAGTTTGCTAGGTTCGTGTTAGAAAGTAGAAACCACCATATTAGCCTAAAGTCTAGCTTTATACTCTTCAATGATATAATAATCTACACGATATTTCAAATTCTTGTCTTTGATGAAATCACTAACTTTGATGGTGATTTTTGTTGACGAACAACAAATTCGTGAGTTTAGCAACAATTTATAGTTACTACTCGAAACCAATCTAGAAGGTATGTAAAATCTGACCGGTTTTCCCTTGCCTTTGGCGATATGAATGTATTTATGTATTCCACTTTTAGCTAACAAAGTTCAATCAAGTTATTTTATTCTATGTATTCTTTTTTTTTTCTCTGCTGTGTTCTTGTTCTGCGTCTTATTTTTTGTCATTGTGGTTCTTCACGTGTTGTCGTCGTTGTTGACTAGATCAAATTAAATTCCTGATTATGTAAATAGGATTATTTAATCTTCTTTTCTTTTTAGTTTAGTTTATTTTACGGATTTTATGATTAGAAAAATCTTTTCTTTATTTTAGGCTAGTATTTCTTGTATTATAGCTATTCCTATTTTTATAATCTCTCTATAAAGAGAATGATTCCCTGTACATTTGAAATATCACAAATATTCAAACACTTAAAGTTGGTATCAGAGCAGAGATCTGCACTGTACCTTTGATTTCTAGCTATGGCTGACAGTTCCTCAGCCACTAGTCATGGACAAAAGGAGACCATCACTCCTACTCCATCAGATTTAAAATCTGAACAACGAGTACAGGTTGGTGGTGACTCCCACTCAATTCAAATCACCACTTTTCGACTCAATGAGTCAAACTATTTTAGGTGGTCTTAATCAGTTCAAATGTACATCTGTGAAAGGGGGAAGATTGGATACCTCACTGGTGAGCGAAGCCAGCCAAATGTCACTGACCCACAATATAATGTGTGGGATATTGAAAATTCCATGGTGGTGACATGGCTGGTGAACTCAATGGAGGAGGATATCAGTAGCAATTATATGTACTATACCACTGTTAAAGAATTGTGGGATAGTGTCAAGGAAATATATTCTGATCTTGGGAACAAATTTCAGATTTATGAACTCACTAAAAGCTAGAGAAATTCAGTAAGAGAGTGACAATATTATCAAATATTTCTACACATTGAAGTAGGTGTGGCAGGACCTTGACCACTTCAATAACTACATGTGGAATTCGGCTGCTGATGCTAAACACCACCAATAAACAATGGAAGAAGGGAGAATATTTCAATTTCTTACGGACCTTAACGTGGAACTAGATAAAGTTCGTGGCAGAATTATTGGAAATAGTCCTGCCCTCAATTAGAGAAGTATTTGCTGAAGTTAGAAGAGAGGAAATCCGTAGAGCTATGATGATGGGAAAAACAAGACTGAAAATACTTCTTTGGAGTCTAATGCACTCTTAGTAGCACCTGCTGCATTTAAAAGTTCATCAAAGCAGAAGAACACTTTCAATTTTTGGTGTGACCATTGCAATAAACCTCGTCACACCTGAGAAACCTGCTGGAAAATTCATGGAAAACCAGCATATCTTAAAGGCAGCAAGTCAGGCCCCAAAACACATTCTACTCCAACTGCTCATAAGGCTGAAATAGCATCATTGAGTAAGGAACATGTTGAGCAGCTTATAAGATTGTTAAATTTCAGTTCTGTGTTTAGTACTTCTAGTGGTTCTTTGGCTCAAACAGGTAATTTTAGTATTTTTACTTCTCTAAATTGCACCTCAAATTTAAATGCACCATGGGTTATTGATTCAGGTGCATCTGACCATATGACCTTCCTCTCCCCTTTATTTAAAACTTACTCTCCTTGTTCTGGAAATAAAAAAAAATTAGAGTTGCTGATGGTAATTTTTCATCTATTGCTGAAAAAGGTACAATTAAATTTCCTACGAAATGTCCAAAACCATTGACCTAAGAAATGTCCTACATGTACCAAAAATTTCTTGCAACCTTCTCTCTATTAGTAAAATCTGCAAGGATTCCAATTGTGCTATGACATTCTTTGCCACTCATGGTATTTTTTAGGACCGGACTTTAGGAAAAATGATGGATGGACTCTATCATTTTGAGGATATTTCAGATGATAAAATAGCTCAAGGGTTTAGTGGTATAAGTTCTATGCCTATAAAGGACCAAATAATGCTATGGTACAATAGACTAAGACACCCTAGTTTTTCATATCTCAAGCATTTGTTTCCAAGTTTATTTAAGAATATTGATTCTTCCTTACTTAAATGTGAAAGTTGTATTCGTGCAAAAAGTCATAGAGTTTCTTATTACTCTCAATCATATCATGCATCTAAACTTTTTCATTTGATCCATAGTGATGTATGGGGTCCATCAAAAATTTCAACTCAATTTAGAAAGAAATGGTTTGTAACTTTTATCGATGACCACACATGTCTATGTTGGATCTATCTCATGCATGAAAAATCTGAGATTCCTAAAATCTTTCAGTACATTTTAATTATGGTGGAAACACAATTTGACACAAAAATTTCAATATTAAAAAGTGATAATGGTACTGAATACTTTAATAGGAACCTTGGTGAATTCCTTCAAAAGAAAGGTATTCAACATCAATCTACATGCCCCAACACACCCCAACAAAATAACATTGCTGAAAGGAAGAATAAACATCTCCTTGAAATAGCACGTGCCATTATGTTTGAGGTAATGTTCCAAAATATTTGTGGGGAAATGCTGTTCTAACAGCAGCCTGCCTCATTAATTGAATGTTCACGCGTGTGTTAATTACTGCATATTGTTGGATACTTTCAAAAAGATTTTTCCAGCATGTAGATTGCATTCTGACTTACCTTTAAGAATTTTTGGTTGTACTGTTTTATTGCATACGCATTTACATCGATCTAAACTTGATGCAAGGACAGAAAAATGACTTTTCATTCGCTACTCCCCAAGCCAAAAGGGTTATAAACGTTTTAATCCACACACAAAGAAATTTTCATGTAAGCATGTATGTTACTCTTTAGGAACATGAAACCTTCTTTTCAGAAAAATTCTCTTCAGGGGAAAGTATAAAGTATAAGTGAAGAAAATTTTATGCATGAACTTTTACCCACTTCTATTTTGCATGAGGATACAACTTTCATTGATCAAACAAATTATGAAATAATTATAAAGAAAGATGTGAATACGAATTCTAATATTGTGCCAGAATTAGTTGGAACCCAAATAGAAAAAGAAATACCACAGTCAGAAAAGGAGCTTCGATGTTATGCTCGGAAATATCCCAAGAAGACTAGAGATCAGCCCATCATCTCTATGCCAACCCAGTCTGAAAATCCGGAAGACAGCCCAACACCTCAGGAACTTCCAAGTAATTCTGAAACCACTACTTCTAATAATGACTTTCCAATAGCCCTTAGAAAAGAAACCAGAGCATGCACACAAAAGCTACTCAAAATCAGTACTAAACACCCTATTTTCAATTATGTCTCTTATAAAAATCTCTCTCAAAATCATCAAGCCTTTACTTCTAAGATTACAAACCTGTTTGAGCCTAGGAACATAAAAAAAAGCACTAGAGGATCCAAATTGGAAATTAGCAGTTTTAGAAGAGTGACATATGCATGCACTCAAGAAGAATGAAACTTGAGAAATTGTAGACCTGCCACAGAATAAGAAACTGGTTGACTGCAAGTGGGTTTTCACCATCAAGTGCAAGGCTGATGGAAGCATAGAGAGGTATAAGGCTAGGTTAGCAGCTAAGGGGTTTACCCAAACCTATGGAGTAGACTATAAAGAGACCTTTGCTCCAATTGCTAAACTCAACTTTGTGCGCATTCTCTTATCACTTCTTGCAAATTACAACTGGCCTTTACATCAATTGGATTTAAAGAATACTTTTCTAAATGGAAAGCTAGAGGAAGAGGTGTTTATGAGACTTCCACCTGGATTTGAGGTAGAACTTGGGAGGAAAAAAGTGTGCAAACTAAAAAAGTCCCTCTATGAATTGAAACGATCCCCAATAGCTTGATTTGAACGACTTGGAATGGTGGTGGGACTTGGCTATACTCAAAGCCAAGCTAACCATACACTTTTTTATAAGCATTCAACGGCTAATAAAACCACCATCTTAATTGTGTATGTGGATGACATTATTCTAACAAGTGATGATATCTTGGAGCTAAAAAGACTTGAAGGAAAAGCTTGCCAAAGCATTCGAAATTAAAGAACTTGACTCATTAAAATACTTCCTTGGAATTGAATTTGCTAGGTCCAAAGAAGGAATTTTTATGAACCAACGGAAGTATATCCTAGATCTTTTAAAGGAGACTGGATTACTTGGTTGTAAAGCTATTGAAAAACCTATGGAACCTAACTTAAAATTGAAGCCAGCTGAACAGGAGAATGTAATGGATAGAGGGAGATATCAGCGGCTAGTGGGGAGGTTAATCTATTTATCCCATATGCGCCCGGATATAGCCTTTGTTGTGAGTATGATAAGCCAGTTTATGCATTCACCTGGACCAGAACACATGGATGCTGTCTTTCAAATCCTAAGGTACTTGAAGGGGTTATCTAGTAAAGGGTTACTCTACAAAAATCGCGGGCATCTCCAAGTAGAAGCATGTACAGGTGCAGATTGGGCTAGGAGTGTCATGGATAGAAGATCAACATCTGGGTATTGTACTTTTGTTGGAGGAAATCTGCTTAGTTGGAGGAATAAAAAACAAAGTATTGTGGACGAAGCAGTGCAGAAGCTGAGTTTAGAGTAGTGGCTCATGGAATATGTGAAACAGTATGGGTACAGAAACTCCTACCAGAATTAAAGATTTCTATTTCCCCACCAATAAGGTTGTATTGTGACAACAAATCTGCAATTTTTAATGCCCATAATCTAGCTCAACATGATCGAACTAAACATGTTGAAGTTGACAAACATTTTATAAAGGAAAAGATTGAGAGATGATAGATTTCCATCACATATGTTTCGACCAAAGAATAATCAGCAGATGTTCTAACTAAAGGATTATCCAAGAAGACCTTTGATAGCATAATAAGCAAGCTGTCAATAAAGGATATCTTCATGCCTGCTTGAGGGGGACTATTGACTAGATGAAATCAAATTCTTGATTTCTTTCATGAATCCGTTGTGTAAATAGGATTAATTATAATATTCTTTCCTTTTTAGTTTAGCTTATTTTAGAAATTTTATGATTAAAAATCTTTCTTTTATTTTAGGCTAGTATTTCCTGTGTTATAGCTATTCCTATTTCTGTAATCTCTCTATAAGGAGGATAATTCCCTATACATTTGAAATATCACAAATATTCAAACACTTCAACTCATTTTTTTTTCTCTCCATAATAATGAAAGATTCGTGTCAACTTGATTTCTATGCCAAATTTAAAGAAGTTTCCATACCAAATTGAATGTAGTTGTCATGTCAAACTGTCAAATTAAAGTGATATCACAAAATCAGTTTGAATGTGTTTTTAAAATTCAAGTGTAATTCTATGTCAATTTCAAGTATATTCGTATGCCAAAGTCAATAGTTTGTATGAACAAACTTCCTGGTACAAATTTAAGTGTATGTGATTCTAATTCAAAACAAGTAATGCTTTTCATTTTTTATTGTTGTTATCAATGAAACCAAATCATATACATTTGATTTTTAATTTTAAAATCATTCAATTGTTTTTCCATAATAATTTAAGAGTTCGTATGAACTCGATTTCTATGTCAAATCCAAGTGTTTTTCTATGCAAAATTGAATAGAGTTCTTAAGCCAAATTGAATAGAATTCGTGTGTCAAATTGAATGAAATTTTTATGCCAAATTGAAGTTGTAAGATTTTTGTTTACGAAAAACCTAAGCTATAATTTAGAAGAGGGAGAAAATAGGTGGCCTATAATAGACTATTGCGTAGGTAGCATAAGGCTGCGTTTGGTTTATAATACTGAGACTAAGACTGGAAGATTGAGACTGAGTATTGTGCTTGGTTTACAGAGATTGGAACTAAAATTTCAGTCTCAGTCCCCAGAATTTCAGTATTTTCAGTACTTCCAAATTAGAGGGACTGAGAGACTGAAGACTGGAACTGAAATTTTAATAATATTTTTTACTCAAATACTCTTCATCAACATTATAGTTTCCAACACTAATCTTTATTTCTGCTCCATCAACTTAGTTTAATCTCTATCTCTTAGTCTCTATCTCTAATTAATTTTAAACCAAATACAATACACAAACTTATTTTAATCTCAGTCTCTCAGTCTCAGTCCCCCAATCTTAGTCTCTTAGTCTCAATCTCTCTCCCAAACACAGCTAAGGGAGCAAAGTGTCGTATCCATCTTTGCTGCAAGGACTTGGATAGGAAAATTTTTCAATGACTAAAGATACATTTGACTATTTGAGTATTTGACATTATCTTCTAGGCTTTAGCCATAATCTAAGGTAATATCTATGGCATTTACAAGCACAGGGACTTAGATAAGGACAATAAAACATAAAATCGTGTGACAGATGAGATATCATAGAGAGATGTCGTGCCGTGAATTAGTATATTTTGTGTCGCAAACACTAGGCGAAAAAACAACTTACGTTTTTACCATTCTTTTTTTATTTTTGTTTTTTTTTCTAAATTTCCTGTGAAGAAAAAATGAAGATAAATTGAACTTTTTAATTATTTATTTTATCTTATATTCAGCTTATCACTTAACTAACAAAACACAAAAATACTAATTTTTATATCCATGTCCTTTATGTCTCATTCTGAGTATTAGCCTATATGTTAACACCATTAACTTCACAACTGACCAGAGGAACTAACTTAGTTTCATAGTTTAAAACTGAGAAACTAAGACCAAGAACATTTTAGTGTTTATTAATACACTAATAACACCTAAAGTTTAAAATACCAGTACCTTCTAGGATTTTTACTTATTTAAAACATAAAAGAATAGTTAATTATCTTTGAATGTCAAATTCAAGAGATAAAAAAACATTTGTGTCCTGTTTTTATGACCGTTATACATGGTAAATTAACCCCCAAAAAAAGTCTTTTTGGCATCCAAACAGCAAAACTTAAACATGGTCCTTTACAATGAATAATCAACCCAATAGGAAACAGGCATGCAACTATGGTAAGGTAATTTAGGTTGATGGCACCAAGGAAATAACAAACTGAAAAAGGAAATTTTGTATCATTCTTTCTTGGTCTTTGAGCAAAAACAAATCGGAATATACGTCTGAGTCACACTGTCTTCTGCTTAAAATAGAGCTACTAAAATCAATACATGCCATGCAACGACAGCATATAGTAATAGATCATTGAACTACCAAGCACCAAAACTGGAGTGAATATATAAGAATTTGTAATTGTCGATAAGAAAGTTACAATGAATTCAAGCAAAATAGAACTAGAGTAGATAAAAGTTTAAAGGGTACACCACCAATTGCACATTCCATAGTATCCATCCCTCGAGAAACATTAAAAAAGAAAAAGGGATGTATTTACCTCTTTCTCTTGTTATTTCCTTTGCCTTCGCCCTTGTTGAATCCCTTAACATCATAAGTGGTGTCAGCTGTGTTCTGCTTCTTCATTCCCTTCCTGCCTCCAAAACCAAATTTGGAATTCCTAAATTCCCTTTTCTTTTGTGTCTTTCCTTTTCCAAAGGCTTGCTTCCCCTTCCCTCCTGACCGATCACCCGGAGAAACTCCCGGCCTCTTGCCCTTCGACCTCTCAAATGACTTTCCATCCTCAAACGCAAAACCTAAATCCGCATCATCGCCAAGGGCAGCAAACCCACTCTGTTGCCTTTGCTTCCTCCATTTCTTAACAGATTCAATGTCCTGCTTTTTCTGCTTAGCCCTCTCTTTCGTCTTCTGGGCTTGAATCTCTTTCGCCAACCTCTTGGCCTCCCTGGCCTTTCTTCTCTCTTCGGCCTCTTCCATCTTCCGCTTCTCAGCCAGTACACGTCCTTTCACCTTTTGCATGTGGTTATCAGTCTTTACCATTTCTGCATAATAATCAGGAGGTCTCAGAAACGCGAGACCCATTGACTGGAGCTTCTGATATGCCTGCTTTGTTCCCTCAAATGCCTGGTTGTAAAACGCAAGCTCACGTGTAAAGTCATCATTGACATCTACTTCTTGCTCTTGATCAATATCAATGTAGAGTGTGTGTATCCATCCCACATTCTCTGGCCAACTGATGTCTCCAAGTTTATCCAACAGAGCATCTCTGTTATAAACTGCAGTTTTAGACGGTTCAGTTAATTTCACATCTTCGTCGGATTCTGATTCTGATGCTGACATTTCCTCACTAAGATTTTCAGCTTCACCATCAATCATTGTATCATCATTTGCCAAAGGACCCTCCATTCAACCTATACAAAAATTCAGAAAAATACTTCATTTTAGACCAAAATATTGCAGTCTAGCATAACTTGGGATAAACATGCCACACAAACATGTCACACAAGATCCTACATATTCTGCTAAACAAATTAACAAGTTAGGACAACTATAAGTATAATAACATATACAATATCAGCTCAGCACAGGGTAATTCAAAATACTCTTCCTTTCATATCACACAAAGATAAAATAGAAAACAAAACAATACTATGCTTCAATAAAAAATAAACTAAACGCATGATATTTTCAAATTACTGGAACATAAAACCTAAACACTGCATACTCTATACTATGATGCATCTACGTTCTAAATGGGAAGCAAGTAAAAAAATCAAGTGCATTGTGCAAGTGACAAACAATAACTTTCTTTTTTTTAAAGCATTATAAGAAGATCAAACTTGCCCTGTATGGGTAAGGAGGTACCAAAACAGAGCATCCAACAGCACATTCAATAACACATAACAACCAGGGAATCACAGAAGGAGCACACAGAAGCCACAAATATTGGTCCACTCTGCCACCAATAATAACAAAATCACATCACATAATCAAAAAGCAAACACGGAAAAAACCAAAACCAAAACACAGCTTCCATCTCCTTCAATTTCAGTCCAAATTAAAAGGATTTGGAAGCCTCCTAAGTCCTAAAAAAGTATAAATTTTAAATTCAAAAGCAGAAATTCTGAACCCTAATTAACAATTAAAAAATATAAACAAATATTAACATTAAGCAAATATATAATATACCTACCGAACTGCGAAGTGCAACCGTGAAAGGTGAAGCGAGGGGGGCGAAAGTAGAGAAAGAGACAGACAGAGGAACGTCACCAGCAGCAGAAAGCTTGAAGAGGAAGAGGAAGAGGAAGAGGGTTTAGGGTTTAAGAGAAAGGAAGAAAAGGGTTTTGGGAAAAGAAAGGCTCGTGACGGCTGCAGAGTGCGGACTGCAGTATCTAAAGTTTTGATAGTTTGTTGGGAGAACCAGACCGATCATTAAACCAATAAAATTATTGGTTCAAAAGTTCAAAAGTTCGCCATAAATAAAACATTTACTTAAATATAAGGTAAAAAATACAATTATTAAATACAAATAGTCTATTTTAGCAAAATAAGTTGATATTTAAGCTCAAATATTAAAATTACAATAAACATATCAAAATTCACCATCAAATTTATCATGTTTTACCCATCAAAATAAACAAATAACAATAACAAACAAGAGTTCATCCTTAAAAAAATATAAATCACAGCATAATCTTTTATTTCATTAATGTATACAGAGAAAAACTTCATCAGATGATGTGAAAACTCAATATATATCGATGATGAGAGTTTCAATCTATTCCCCTGAACTCATACACAAGTGCTCCAGTATGTCATTTGTTTCCCTCAAATTTCAGACTCTGTATAAATAGGAATATGATTTTTGTTCTATTTGATTATTCTAATTATATTTTCCAGATTCATACCATTAACACAGCAACAAAGATAACATCAAGCAAGAACAAAATAGTTACAAGCAAAGAAACAGCCAAAAGTTTTAATTGGAACACAATTATTAGGTTGTTCTTCCTTTTCAGAAATTATAACTTGTCATACAAAAAATCATTTACATAAAATCCAAGATTCAGAGACCCAAAACATGAAATAACAGCATAATCATCATTAAGTGGAACAAATCAGCCTAATCAAAATAATAAATTACGGGAACTACAAAATAACAACTAAGACTAATAAATTTAAATTATAAATATTAAGAGCAACTCACCAAATCAAGAGGCCAAGTTACACTACTGTTTGGACGACCTGCGAGAATGCGACGATTGGGGAAGAGGCAGCTGTCAGCTGCGCCGGAAGAGGCGTGCTGCGGTTTGCGCCGCAGGAAGCAGCTGTCGGTCTTTGCCGGAAGAGGAAGCTGCGGGCGAGCTGTGGTCGGCGAGTCTCAACGGCACTCTACGAGGTGCTGCGGCGTGCTGCGGCGAATGGCGGCTTAACAACAAATGATTTTTATCTTAACTTATTTAATTTAAATTTATTTATTTTGCACATTCTAAATGTTAATTAAATAATAAACTTTTTATATTTTTTAACAACTTTTTAATTAATTTTTTAAATTATTTTATGAAATTTATAATTTTAAAAATAAAATATAAACACATTAGTGTCTGTTTTTGTTTTCCAAAAATATTGAGATATTTTATTAATGAAAAAGAATTCAGTACATCCTTACAAACCTTTGAAAAGGGCAAAAAGTATAATAACAAAAAAAATGGGGTGTCCCTACGAAATAAAAATAAATTGAAGAACAAAATGAAAAGAGAGAAATGACGGGGGTAGCAATCCCTAGCTTCTTCGACAGCGGTGAGTGGAGAGCCTTCATTCCAAGAGTATCAGCTATCGCCAAAGATCACCGAGTTCCAGTCTAACCAAATCACCCAAAGAAATAAGCAGTGCAATCCCTATCTTCTCTGGCGGGAGTGGGAGTAGAGGGACTCCTTCGCTAGAGCATCAGCTTGGGACAAAATTTCCCCTAACCTTTTCTTGTTGCCGCCGAAGACCACAGAGTTCTGGTCTAGCCAAATCGTCCAAAGAAGATATGCGGTATGGGTCAGTTGTTCTCTGTATTCTGGCTTCTTTTGTATCGCAGCCATGAGTTCAATCCACCATTGCCAAGGAAGGAGTTGGGGGTTTCTGGGTATCGTGAGGCAACCGGGGAGCGATTCCAAATCTTCGTCGTTTATGGGAAAAACATGAGCATATGTAGGGCTGATTTCGGAGCAGAGGAACATCTTGGGAACGATGCATCAACCTGTGGAAGTCATTCATGGAGTCCTTGTTTAGTCGCTAATTCGTTGTGTATAAGTGTCCAAAGAGAGATCCGAATTTTTGGCGCACAATCGGTATTCCATAGAGCTTTCCATATTCCCTTTTCTCTGAACCGTTCATGGAGAAAATGAACTGAATCATGATAAAATGAGTATGCAATTTCATAACCTGATTTCACTGAGTATATGTTGGATTTGCTATTAGTCCATATAATTTGTTCCTCCCCTTCTTCAATTGGTATTTGCACAATATGATCACCTATCTCTGCCCCAAAATGAGTATTAATGATTTGCCTATCATAGGAACCTTCGTTGTTGATCAACTGCCGGATCTAAAGAAGTTGATGGTTTTGGGTATTTGCTGCATGGAGTCGGAAAGAAGGAGACGATCCATACCAAGGCTCTTCCCATATCTGAATTGTACTCTGAGGTGTAATTCTCTATCGCGCACCTTTTTCAAGCACTTTATGACCTTCAAGTAGACTCTGCCATGCCCAGGAAGGTTTAATTGCAGGTTGACATAAAAAAAAGAGGTAAATTAAAGTACTTATTTTTAAAAATCTTGTAGAATAGAGAATTAGGCTTTGTAAGTAATCTCCATCCCTGTTTTGCCAACATAGCCATATTAGCAGCGCGTAAATCTTTGAATCCAAGTCCCCCTATCATCTTATCTCTGGTTAGCGTATTCTAGTTAATCCAATGCATCTTCATCTCCTGTTGTTTTTTACCCCATCGGAAATTTGTTAAGATCTTGTGCAGCTCTGTCAAAAGTGTCTCTGGTAGTTCAAAACAACTGAGTGAATAAATCAGAATTACCATTCCAACAGCCTTGATAAGCACCTCCCTGCCACTAACTGATAGAAGAGATCTTTTCCAATGGAAAAGTTTCTTGGTAACTTTGTCTTTCACATAGGAAAAAGTCTCTTGTTTTGATCTGTTAACTATAGAGGGTAGGCCAAGGTACTTGTCATGTGAGCCCACGCTTGGTACCTGTAGGGATTCAGTTAGTTCTTGTCGCACCAAGTCAAGGGTGTTCTTGCTGAAGTAAACTGCAGACTTGTTCAGATTAACAACTTGTCCACTTAATTTGTTATAAGTATCTAGGATAGAGAGTAGATTGTGGCAGCTATTGTGATTAGCCTTGCAAAACAAAATATTGTCATCCACAAACAATTAATGGTTGATGGAAGGACATCTACTATTCAACCATAGTCCTTAGAGTAGGTTATTATGTTCTCCTTTGTGGAAAAGAAAGGAAAGTCCTTCTGCACAAATCAAGAAAAGATACGGAGAGAGGGGATCTCCTTGACGGAGTCCTCTAGTTGGTCTAAAGAAACCAAAAGGTGAGCCATCCGCAATAACAGAATAAGAAACAGTAGTAACACATTCCTTTAGCCACATAATCCACCCAGAACTAAATCCAAGCTTCTCTATCATGAACCACACAAAACTCCACTCCACCCTATCATAAGCTTTACTCATATCAAGTTTGAGAGCCAAATCACATTTGCCATGAGATTTATTCTTCAAAATACATTCATGAGCCACTAAAATGTTATCACTGATTAGTCTACCACGTATAAAAGCGCTTAGAGTATCGCTAATAATTCTGCCCATAATGGGTTGTAGTTTATGAACAAGAACTTTAGATATAATTTTGTAAAAAATCATTGCATAGACTAATAGGGCGAATCTGATTCATAGTAGATGCTCCAGCGACTTTAGGGATTAGACATATTTGTGTATGGTTAAAGCCTTTGAGGATTTTGTTGCCTCCAGGAAAGCTTTTCACCACTCTGCAAACAACATCCTTGACTAGTTTCCAGTAAAATTGAAAGAATTTAGCTGTGAATCCATCATCGTCGGGGGATGCCTCTGGATTAATAGAAAAAATTGCTCGTTTAATTTCCTCCTCCTAGATTGGTCTCATGAAGAAGTTGTTTGTTTCAGCTAGGATCTTCCTTCTTATCTCAAACGAAATCTAGGGTTTTGAGGGTTACCGGTAGTAAAAAGTTTCAAAAAACCATTGTGCTCTTGCTCCAATTGATTCTGCAAAAGTACACATCTGACCTTGTTCATCTTCTAGTTGCCAAAGTTTGTTCCTTCTATTCCGAGATTGGAATTTGGAATGGAAGAATTTCGTGTTATGGTCTCCTCATCTAAGCCAATTAACTCTAGATTTTTATTTCCAAAATCGTTCTTCTAGGCGATAGGCTTCAGTGAGCTGTTCTTCTAGTCCTAGAATCTCATCTTTCTCAGCCTCATGTGTCTGCGCTTTAAGGACTTATAACCTTTCCTCAATCTGCTTCATCAACTCCTTGCTATTACATGCACTTGATGCTTGCCATTTAATAATCTCATGTATGCATTTCTTCAACCTTTGGAAAAGTTTGTACATAGCGAAACCCTCAAAATGGATCTTCCAACTGTTAGCCACAATTCTATCAACTACTTCATTTTCGCACCATCTCTCTTGAAATCTGAATCTTCGTTTACCTTTCTATGTTGTTGAATTTGTATTGATCTGCAATGGTCTATGGTCAGAACCATTGTCTTCCAGATGAGTAACAATTGCCATTGGATATTCAGTACGTAGAGTAGTAGCAGAGATTAGCGCCCTATCTAACCTCTCTTTGATAGATCTGTCATGGCAACTTCTATTCCACTAGGTGAACTTATTTCCAATGAACTCCATGTCTTCTAATCTTTCTCTATTAATGAATGATTGAAAATTCTGCATTGACTGAGCAGATTTTTCATTGCCTCCATCCTTCTTATGTGCAGCCACAATAGCATTAACGTCCCCCAATACCACATATCTTTTCTCTAGCTTACTGAATTACGTTTAGTAGCTCTTGAAATTGTGTTTCCCTAACTCGATCATTACTGTGACAATGGGTAGAAATATCTTCCCATGATAATCTCCTCTCTGGATCTTCTACACTGAACCAAATGAAGAATTCAGAACTCCCTTTTATAGTCAGATTTACTGACTCTTTCCATGCTAAGGCCAATCCTCCAGCCGTACCAGCAAAGTCCACACAGAAAAATTATTGAAATCCACACACATCCTTAACTATCCTTCCACAAATGAAGCATTATGTTTTGTTTCACACAAAAACATAAGCTCGGGGGAATGAGATCGCATGATCCCTTTGATGTTGTGAATTGCCAGGTGTTTCCCCAAACCTTGGCAATTCCACATCATCATCTTCATAAGCATTGGGGTGCCTTTTCCGAGTAGGCACCCATTCCCAGTTCAGTAAAATATTCTTCATCAAACACATTATTGTATCAACATCTTTTAAAGATTCATCCTCTTGAGTCAATTGTCTTGCCAGTTGCTTAATCTTTCGCTTCCTCAGACTGCTCTTGACAAATACCTTTAGAACATCCCAAATGCAATCCTCCCGTCTCACTTATCCTGTTATCCCCTTCCTCAACTGCGATTTTATGGCTATGGCTATTTGTGATGTGATCTGGTTGGGAAATTGGTGTGTGTAAAGGTATAAATGCAGAGTTAGGTGCTAAAGATATAGTGTGTGAATTGCAGGTTATATTTTGGTTAGATATGGGTATATGGTGGTGGATGTTGGTATTATGGGATGGTTGAGAAGGTTGAGAGGGTAATGCTATTAAGGTAGAGGTAGGGTATATAGTCTCAGTATGTGGTTTGCAAGCTATTTCTTGGTTGGATAAGGTTATATTGTTTATAGTTCGAGGTGGGGTGATGACTATGGGTTCTGTAGTGTGGTTGTAGGTTTGATGTGTGTTGATGTTTTGGTTAGTTTGGTCATTCACAGAGAGTTTGGATAGGCTCTTTAGTAGGCTAAATGGTATTGGTTTCTTCATCTTCTCGGCATTTTCTTCCTCCAGTCTCCTTAAGTTGGGATTAAGGTGCTCCTTGTTTTCCTCTAATCTCCACCCAAATTGTTCAACCTTTAGAGTTTCACTCCAATTCAATTTCACCTTTTGTTGTGTATTTTAATTAAGCATAGGGGTGCTGCAGTTTCTAGCATCATGCCCTATATATCCACAAAAGATACAATAGACTCCTAGGCATTCATATCTAAGGTAGATTTCAAAAAGGGTTTTATTAGGGCTAGCAATTTTTATTGATTGCCTTAAAGCTTCGGTTATATCAAGGTTGACTCTCACTTTCATTATGTGATCTTCTCTTCCTTTCATTCCAAATTTATCTACCTCCATAACTTCCCCTATTCTTCCTTGCATATTCCTTTATTTTGCAGTACTCTGGCAGGTTCCATACCTGGATCTATATAGGAATGCATATGAAATCCTCATTCTGAATTTGTATCTCTGGCTTCCATCTTCTCAAGTGAATCATATATTGTTTGAACAGCCAAGGGGATCCTTGTTCAGCCCTGATTACATATGTTTCATTAGCAAAAAAGAACTAATAAACATTATCTTCATGTTGCTTGATTTGCAGGCCAGCCGGCTGATTCCAGATTGCATTAAAAGTAGCTTCAATTGTACCTACATTGAGGGTTCGATCCGCCATAAATCTTCCCAGCAAACTTCTGGAGCAATTATCTATACCAAATTGAATGTCCTCTTCATTCAATTTCACAACATCTTCCTCCTCGTCTACTCTATTAGGATTACGATCATGATCCAATAAAGTCGAAGGGCTTCTCTGACTCTCATTACTCTCCATCTTCAACTAAACTCACACAGATCACAAAGGTTGACTCTCACAAGACTCTCAATTTTAGTTGTAAACCATGTTACAATATGCATGCAAGGTTTTTATGATTAGGTTTTGATGAATGACAACCATTGTGGAGTTGATAAACAACCACCAAAAGTTTGAGGAT
>JASCZI010121795.1:0-22868 GCA_036250425.1 Stylosanthes scabra | reverse complement strand
TTTATCTAAGAGTTTAGCTCTTGATACCAATTGTTAGTCACGCAGCACGGATACTCAAGAGGGGGGTGAATTGAGTATCTCAACAACAATGAATAATTTTTGCGGACTCGTCTTCTTGTCTTGTTGTTTGCTTTCGAAATTATATCTTGAATCCTTCGATGCTTGTCCTCAATTCCATAATGGTTGTCATTCATCAAAACCTAATCATAAAAACCTTGCATGCATATTGTAATATGGTTTACAAGCCCGGCTTCAAATCCGATGAAATCTCCTTCACTCTGTGCTGGGTGAAAATCGGATGAAAATCGGGTGAAACCTGGGTCTACCCCTATCAAATTTCAAAATAAAATATAAGCATTAATCACAAAGTAATATAAATTTCAACAGCAATAATAATACTAATTTCAGCCCCAAATAATTTTTTTTTGTGCGAAATTAAATAACCATGTTCATACCCATCTAATATAAGTAAACACATCAACTTTAATTTCTAGAACTAGAAATGGGGACCGCGTAATAGTGGGTCTAGTGGACTCATAGCATATTTGGGACAAACTTGAAGGCTTAAATAATAGATTCATATTTTTTGTGTGAACCATAATCATATCATATATAATTTTACAATTACACTATTATGAATTTTAAGTTGTTTACATTTTTTTTATACTTTCGTGCCACCAGACCGAGGCTGAGTGACCCAAGCCTAAACCCAGTACTAACTTCACATTATTATCGGGTTAGCTTTATAAATTTTAAGCTGATTTCAGA
Organism: Stylosanthes scabra; assembly: GCA_036250425.1. Taxonomy (NCBI): domain Eukaryota; kingdom Viridiplantae; phylum Streptophyta; class Magnoliopsida; order Fabales; family Fabaceae; genus Stylosanthes; species Stylosanthes scabra. The sequence goes on along the minus strand of JASCZI010121795.1, from coordinate 22,100 downwards.
CCGTTTTAAAATCAAACAAAAAATGATACAAATTTCATTGGATTTGAGCTGATCCTTAAATCCAATTTGGGACACATATTCAATCAAACCGAAGTTTTAGAACCAAGGTTCTGAAAATCGAACCGAACATCGAACCGCTCAAGTTACTGGTTCACTGATCCAACCGCTGGTTTAATCGGAAAAACCGTTTATAATAAAATAATTTAAAAAAATTCAACACACAAAAATAATAAAAAAATTCTATCATGAACTTAAAAATCTTGGCAAAGTACATCACAAAGGTTTATAATCCAACCAAAATACCAAATACAACTCATAAGTTAACATACAAAAGCATCCAAATGACAAGAAATATCTAAATAACATAAATCAACTTTAAAGTTCGTCATCAATCATCAAAATGTGCAAATACACGCTGGAGATTTGCCTCATTAGGATCATTTTGACCATAATTTGAGAGTCCACCATCTTGAGAAGAATAATCCAAAGATGTGGCATGAAATGTGCTTGTACCATCATTACCACTTTCCATTCACAACATTTAAAGCAACATATCTATAAGATGGATATGTTTTGAGATTGACTTTCATTGGAATCAGGAGGATTCAGTGCAGCAGCATTAGGCGTGTCACTGGAGGCAAGAGGATTACCACTAGAAGGCAAATTCTCCCCTCCATACTGGAGAAAAAATCAAACAAGTATTGAATCAGGGCAAGTTAATTCAGTTAACAAGTATCATCACTGAACAACAGTAGCTAAACAACAGTGTTATATTCAAAAAAAATAAAAAAAAAATTAAGAATTTACCAAAGAGAAGTACAGAACACAAATTTGACATGAACAACAATCAATTTAGCAGCAACTAAGTAAGAATTAATTTTTAATAAACTAAGCTAACTAAGTAACTAACAAAAAAATGAAAAAAAAAAGGACTAACGGATCACTGGGATTAGCAACGCGGAAAGGAGAAAGGGAAGGAAGCAAAGTAGCAAACTGACATACCTATAAGGGCGATGAGACGAAAAGATAGCGAAGGGAGTGACGGCGAGAACCGTGGTGGCTGCACGTGGTTGACCGGCGTTGGAGTCGGTGAGAATCATCGTGGCTGCGCAGTGATTTTCGCGGTGTTGGAGTAGGCGAGAACCGGTTGTGAGTCTCATGACTTGTGAGACGAGATGGTCGGCGAGGACGAACGACGTCCACCATGGCGAACGGCGGTGGCTAGTTGAAGGAAGAGTGAATGGGCGGTGGGTAGGCTTCTGTGGTTGAGAGAGATGGGGCTAGGCTCGGGTTTCTTGATTTGGGGAAATGGGGAAGCAAGGGTGAATGGGGGTGTGGCCCGTGTTTGTTTGTTTTTTTCCCTTCCAAGGTCAAAACGACGTCATTCACCACATTTTTTAAAAATCGGTCGGGTCTCGATTCGATCCGACCACCCGGTTCCTGACCGGTTTATCCTATTTTGAACGGTTTACTGACTTTCGATTTCACATTTTAAATCGAGCCGGAAAGGTTGCCGGTTCGCAATCCGACCGATTCGACTGGTCCAATCCAATTTTCAAAAACTTACTTAGAACAGGAGTTGAGTCAGGAACAAAGTACAAATATTTGTGATTTATAATTTCGATGATTAATTTAGTTACTTTAAAAAATCACGAACAATTTCGACTAGTGTTGAGAATTTTAAAAATTAAATTCAATATTATCTCCTGGTGATGATATTTTTTATTATTTTCTCACAATATTTCCTAACATGGTAATGGATTGCTATATACACAAAATATAATTTAAATTTTTAATATTTATTTAATAGATTAATAAACTAAATATTATATCGGTCCTTGCGATAATATCTTAACGGAGTATACAAGTATAACCACAAGTTGAAGCTAGAACTTTCCAAATTCCGAGTTGCTGCTAGGGATGACAATTTTCCCCGGCGGGGCGGGTACCCGCTGATATTTACCCGCTGGGGGACGGATATGGGGGCCATTTTATACCCGTGGAGGGCGGGGGCGGGTACCCGTTTATTAAACGGGGCGGGGGCGGGGGTAGAAGTACCCGCCCCGTGGGTACCCGTATATTCTAATTTTTTTTATTGTTTAAACTCTGATGTTTTAGTTGTTAAACAATGGATTGGTTTGATTTGTGAATATTTATGAGGAATTGTTTTTTTATGTAGGGTTCAAACAAATTGAAATCTCATCAGCAATATTGAAAGATACTGAAAATTTGATAATAATGAAAATTGATTTTTTTTTTTTATTTTTCCAAATTTTTTCCTATTTTATTTGTACCCGTGGATACTCGCGGATATCCGGATACTCGGCGGATATGGAGTCCCCGTTACCCGTCACGGGTATGGGGCGGGGGCGGATTTGGAGACGCGGGGCGGGGGCATGTCCCCGCCTCCATGGAGACCCGTTGCCATCCCTAGTTGCTGCTTGCTATTATAGTACTATTCAGTGTGGTCATATGAATGTGATGCATTGATGAATGATGACTGAGAGAGATGCATGCATAACGTTGACCGTTGGACGGTGCACATTAGGCATGTGCCACAGACATTGTGCAATGAGTTATGACTTATGACACACCCACTTTCGTGAGAGGAAAAGTGGTCGTCACAATGTGCTGGCATGCCATCAATGTTGTGCACATTTTAATAACTGCAATTAGGCGCTGTATAACAAGATCTCATCTATCTGCTCTCCTCCCAATCTCATGTCGCTTCTTTTAAGTATTAACTTTTTATTTTGCTGAAAAACTAAAAGTGTGTTTAATTTGTATTTGTATTTTTGTTTTCTTTTAATATTTTTTATTTTTAAAGTTTTGTGAAGAAGAAAGAAAAAATAGGAAGTAATTTTTTTTTTAATAATTTCTTTTGTAAAATTCTAAAAACAAAAAAATGACTACTCAAATGAAGATGTCAAAAATATTTTTTATAAATAATTTTTATTTAGTCATCTTTTAAAAGTGTGTCTATAAAAGAAATTAAGGATTTAAAATGATAACAACATTTTTGATAAAAATAATACTTATATAATATATTAAAATTTAATCATAAAATTCTTCATCCATTGATAAAAGAGAAGCATTTTCACATGATGATGATAATGAGTCTTCATTGTATATCTACAAAACAAAAAATACTAAAAATAAAATACAAACCAATAGCACAATAATGTATTTGAATAAAAAGAAACACTCGCATATTTGATTTTGTATTCGATCCAAATTTTACTTGTTAATCCGATTACATTGAAAAATAAAAGTGAAAGTAAATTATCATTTTTTTTATTAATACTTGTATGAATTTATTTAAAAAATATTAAAAAAAATAGGAGAGCATTATTATTATTATTATTATTATTATTATTATTATTATTTGAGTTGAGCTAATATATGCCCTAAGGAATATGATAAATTTATTAGAGTAAAATATCCCTAATATTTGGGTCGAATCCTATTTTAGTCACTAACATTTAAAACGTCTTATTTTGGTCATAAAAAGATTTCAATTAAACTCAATCAAATCCACCGTTAAATGTTAAATAGGAATTTAACGCCGCAGCTGATGTAGTTGTTCCTCTCTATTACAAGTCCCACATCGACCAAAGATAGAGTCTCTTGAGAACTTATAAGTATGAGGTATCCCTCACTCTTGAACTAGCTTTTGGAGTTGAGTTAAAGCTCACTTAATCTCAATTCTAATATGGTATCAGAGTCTATTCGATCTGGGTCACCCACTAATTCATGTTCACGCTTCCCTACGATTCTTACACGATGACGATAAATGGTTATGTGTTTAAGTTATCTAATGGTAGGACTTGATTGTGGAGTAAAATAAAATTCTACCCAAATTTTTAGAATGCCAAGACATTACTTTACTTTATTATTGAAAGGTTTTAAATATTTATATTTAATGAACGTAAAATAAATGGATTAAAATCTTAATTTTTTTGTATTTTTAATAAAGATGTATTTTAATTTGTAATCTTATCTAAGGGTAATGTTAACTAAACCCTTGTTATTTTATTTAAACAAAAAGTTGACAAGTACCATTTTTTGTGTTGACTAGCAATTCCCTTCTTTAATTGCTGACACTACGAATACGAAACCTTTATTTACCGCAAAAGTTTCTATTATGAATTTATGATCCCAACAGCACAAATTAACAAACCCGTAAATCACTCTCAGTCTAATATGAATCTCTCCTTCACATTCAGATTCCGGTCACAGATCCTCACACAATTTCACTGCACACAGTCACAGATATCTCCGATCAAGCACCCATTGAAGCAAGAAGTTCACTTTTCAACCAACCACAACAACAGAAAACTCATGGTGACAGCAAAGAAAGCACCCATTGAAGGTGTGAGTGAAGAGTTAAACTCCATAGCTTCTTATAATCTTGACTTCGCTTACTCGCGCAGAAAGGTCCGTACAGCCTTCACTGAAGTTCATCAGCATCTGGATCACTGCTTGTTCAAGGTTAGTTCAATCTTGCTCACTGCTTCGATTGCAAAAGTTTCATTTTTTGCTTTTTAAGTTTCGTTTACTAGTTGTGGTTTTGGCATTGCTCAAGAACCAGTGACTGATGTTTCAATCTCCCATACCAGAATGCTCCTGAAGGGATCAGAACCGAAGAAGTAAGATTATTTCTACCTCCATACCTTGTTAATGCTAGTTTAGTTTTTAATAATGATGTTATACCTTTGTGTGCTAAGTGGTTTACTTATTTGTTCGGTGATAAGAAATATTTGTTATTATCTGCTTTGTTGATGTACCTTTTTTGTTTTTTCCCACTGGAAAGGTTCAACTTTCTGATCCCAAAATATTCTGATTTTAATAAAATAGACTCTAAAATATTATTTTAACATAATAACTCCCAAAAGATATGTTTTATTCGACAAAATAACCCAATCGTTCATAGTAACGGATTAAAGATTGGATTATTTTGTTTAACGGAGTATATCTTTAGAAAGTGGTCTTATCAAAATGATTTTTTTGGAGTCCATTTTGCCAAAATCAGAATGTTTCAGGGATCAAATGGTTATTTACTCTTTTACGAAATAGTCTCCAAATGAAAGAAAGTCAGGGGCCCAAGTTTTGTGAAGTTGATCAAACTTTCGTGATGCGTTATGAATTGCTTTTCTTTTTAGTCAGAGCTAAAATGTTCAAAATTTTATCAAACTTTCGTTGGGGAGGGATTATGGGTGTTTTGTTTTGTATTTTATCTATTTTCTCTTTTTAGTTGGAGCCAAAATCTTTTGGATGTTAAGATAGTTGCTTACCCTTATATTTATTATGATTTATTTTTGGTGAAATGTGTGATAAATTGTTTGCTTATTTGTTCAGTGGTATGAGACGAATTCTAGGGGATTGGAGATTTTCTGTAAGAGCTGGTTGCCACGGCTTGGGGTTCCGATGAAGGCCTCTATATGTTTCTGCCACGGATATGGCGACACTTGCACCTTCTTCTTTGAAGGTTTGCCTTTGTCATAATCTGATTTGAAAATTATGCCAAGTTGCTCTGTCCTGTAGCATATGTTGAAGAGGCTGTTTGATTTTGTTTATTTATGTTTTGAATTGTTTTTATGTTCAATGTTTTGTGTTCTTAGAAGTATGTGGCAATAAAGTGAAAACTGGTGATGAAAATTGAAAACGGGATATTAAAGAGATTTAAGCATAAATGGGTTGAGCAATGACATCATTTGATAATGATGAATCAACCTAGTAGCACAAGGCTTTGTTATCGTCATATTGTTTTCCCTGTTATCACTCATTTCTTTACAAATTCCTCCGGTTTTGAGTCTTGTTTACAAAATTCTATAAATATAAAACAATGAAAAGAAAAACAGAAAACATCTCAAATCAAGCCGATTTAATTTATCTATTTCTCAAATTTTTCCTCAGGTATAGCCAGGAGAATTGCATCGTTTGGATATGGTGTGTATGCTATGGACTATCCAGGTTTTGGTCTTTCAGAAGGACTACATGGATACATACCAAATTTTGATGATTTAGTTGGTGATGTTATAGAGCATTATAGAAGAATTAAAGGTGTGCAGTTTTAGTATCCATAGTATCATGATAACTGCTGTAACATTTCAACTGTGAAGATTTAAAGTATTTAAACCCTTTTTCCCCTTAAAATCATGGTTTGTATTTCAATTGGCAGAAAGGCCTGAAGTGAGAGGGTTGCCTCGATTTATATTGGGGCAGTCAATGGGTGGAGCAGTTTCTATTAAAGTTCATTTGAAGGAGCCAAATAATTGGGACGGAATGATCCTCGTAGCACCCATGTGTAAAGTAAGCTCGTTCATCCATATTTCATTCGATGCTCACCAGTTTTTTTATTTTACTTTTAATAGGTGTAGTTTGGCATAAACTCTGCATTGAATTGCTGAATTCAGTTTGAGTAATTTTGTTATCTTCTGCAAGCATGGTTTGTTGTTTCTATCAATGATTGATACAATTGGATCCTTGCTTGTTTATATTATTGACCAATAAAAAATGTTAATCATAATTAATGTTGAGCCTGTGATGCTCCTTGAACTTTTAAGGAGTGACAATGGACAATAAACCAAAGTGCTGTTAGCATTCATTGGTGAAATATAAAAACAAATGAAGCTTGTTCCATATAGATTGGGAATATGCTTCCAACTGTATATATTATTGATAATTAGTCTGCATTTTGGTAGGAATATGATATCAGAAGAGAAACTCTTTAATCATTAGAAAGCTTACCTGTTAGATAATGATTGAATAACAGGAAAAACTAGTAATGTGCTGTTTGCAGCATTATGCAGTAGAACACTTCAGGGAACATTTAATTTAATATATAATATAAAGTTTAATCTTATATTCATCCACATTTAAGTAATAACATGTGTTTTTAGAGAATGGAATAGTCATTATTATTGAGTAAGAATATGTTTTGGGTATGTATCAGGTATTGCTGCTCACTTCGTTTTTTTCTTTTCAAATTAGTTTTAAATTTATATTGTTTTTAGTAGATTTTATTTATTTTTTAATTTTTTAATTCTAAAACTATTTAGATGTGTATTTTATTATGTCAAGTTAATTATTTAGACTATTTAAATGTTCATTTTTTAATTTAATATCAATTATTTAAATTATTTTAATATTATTTATTAGATGAAAATTACCACTTACTTTTAAAAATTTGTGAAATTTACATATAGTTTTATATATACTGAAGCACTTGTACCCTTTTTTCTAAAATTTTCATAACCCATGTCTGAATTCAAGCAACATAGATGAGTAGTCATGAATGTGAGTTCTCTAGACACTGCATCTTTGGAGAAATACTAGCTTCTTCCCTTGAAAGAAATATGATTACAGTTATTCACATTGATGTTCTATGATTTTTGAGGCAACTAGTTCTTCTTTCATTGTCTTCCCTTCGTGGGGGCCATCAAACTACTGAATTGCGGGTTAATTTATTTAAAATTTAACAGAAACATGTATGCTATCATGGTATTTACCTGGCTTAGCCAAACAATATTTAGGATAACCATTTTGAACTTGGAGATTAGTGTGAGGATTGCGGTTTCAAATTTTTGTTCTGCTTTAATTGTTTTGGCCATCCTTGACACACTTCCATTCATATAATCTCACATCTTGCCATTTGATTGGGTAATCACATTCTTTTCGGTACGAAGCCATAATTTGTGTGTACATTTTTGCGTTACAAGGTGTAAAATATTTCCCTGAGTCTTTTCAATATAGTTTCGTAATGTACAAGTTTTAGTTGAAGCATGGTTTGCTAATTTCTGTTGTGGGTAGATTGCAGATGGTGTGCTGCCATCAGATGCGGTTATGAAGGTATTAACTCTTCTATCGAAGGTGATCCCGAAAGCAAAACTGTTCCCAAACCAAGATCTAGCAGAGCTTGCCTTCAGGGAACCAAGCAAAAGAAAATTGGTTAGTGACTTATAGAGAACTATTTTTGTTGGATGCCAGTATAACAAAATAGACATTTTGATTCCTTGTCTTGCTCTTAAATAAAAGTGCATGCTATGGTTACAGTGGCTACAATGGCTATACAACTTTAGTAACACTTAAAAAGTTTTGTTAAAATTAAAGTAACGATTTTCTACTATTTAACAATACTTAATGTTACCAAAATGTAAAAAAAGTACGACTTTAATTTTAACAACACTTATTAAGTATTGCTAAAGTTGTTTAGCTACTGTATCCACCATAACATAGGTACCATAAACTCCACTTTCAACACAATATATCTTGCAAGTTTTTAGTGTTAGAACTTAGAAGGTGATTCATTTAGTCACGTTTACTTATCCATATTTTCTGCATCGTCATATGTATGTAAGTCATACTGTTAGGAATTATGGATTACTTCAGAGTCTATTCTCTCTTTGACTCTCTCATCATAAGCCTCACCTGAGTTTTGATAACACTTTTGAAGAAACTGCATTTATGTAGTTATTATGCCAAAACAATTTTTTGTCTGCATTGCAGTTAGTGGCTAAAGAGTATTTTATTTTATCTGGCATGAACTCCAAATTGTTGTTACAATCATGGAGTTTGTTCATGTTTGATGATCTCATCTATTTTAATTAGAGAAAGATAGAAAATTGTGGTTGAGGTTACTTCATTCAAAGCACTATTTGTTGTCTCAGATTTGTGATGTTACTGTTTATTTCTACTTGATACTTAGTATTGTATTGATATGCAAAATCTATTCAAGACTAAGCATGATATGCAAATTAATAAGTGTTGATTTTATCCTTTTAGGCTGTTTACAATGTCATTTGTTATAGTGATAATCCCCGACTGAAAACCGGTATGGAGCTTTTACGGACCACAAAAGAAATTGAATCACAAGTACATAAGGTTAGTATTCTTTTTGTTTTTCATTCTCAGTGTTTTCATATTTGAGTTCTTCTTTTCATTGCTTCGGTAGTTTGTTATTTTCGTATTTGTAATCTTTCCTTTTACAGTAATTCAAAAAAGGTGTTCCTCACTGAAATAAAAAAGACCTCATGTCATCTACTCATCTTCTCATTTTATCCAGAAAATTGAAGTTTTTCATTTTAAAATTTTGGGTAAAATATACCTTTTCTGTCTGGAGATTTTGAGAAATTTCAAATATATTTTTAAGGTTTAATTTGTTTTAATTTTATCCTTAGAGTTTCAAATTTCATATGTCGTCCACATCCAAGAATATGCTTGAAAGATAATGAAACGATAGTAATGAAATACTTTAGCTGCATCTATTTTATATTGTGTGTGCATGTGGATGATTGCAGGTTTCAGCTCCATTGTTGGTTATTCATGGAGGAGATGATAAGGTGACGGATCCATTGGTGAGCCGATTTCTTTATGAGAGCGCGTCTAGCAAGGATAAGACACTGAAGATATATGAAGGTGGTTACCACTGCATTCTAGAAGGTGAACCTGATGAGAGAATTTATGCTGTACATGATGATATTGTCTCTTGGCTTGATTCTAGGTGTTCAACTAAGTGATGAGGTCTACACCATGGAATATTTCCACCATTTTCATGCTGTGTCATTCTTAAAATAATGTAATAATTGTGTGACTTGTAATTGAGTAATTGCAGAAGTCGTTAGTCTGCAATAAAAAGGTGGTGTCATCTAAGGATGGCAAAAACCCCATCAAAATGGGTATCTGCAAGGTTTACGGTGGATTACCCTGCAAAATTCGTCACCGGATGGAATCTCATCCGGTGAATAAATAGAGACTGTTTGTGAGTCAATCTTTGCCCTCTTTGTGTTGCAATTTGGGCAAGTTTTTAATTTTTTTTCTCCTCAATAATGTTCAAGTCTCTATTTAGGTTTTCTTTCTTTCTTTTTTTTTTTTGACATACTCAACCCACACACTCAGTGAGGTTTTTAATTTTTAATTTTTAAGTCTCTATTTAAGTTTTAATTTTTTTTTCTCCTCAATAATTGTCACACACACACACACACCACCTACAACCTAGCTGCTAGGGATCGAACTTGTGGCTTCTCATGAGGCAAACACCAAGGCCTCGGCCACAAGTCTCTATTTAGGTTGATTTCTGACATAATTGTAGTTTGGCCCAAATATAGCGAGATTTCACCAGGACTATAATTAAGGGTCATGAAAGGCTACCCGACCAAAATATAGGGTCAAGTCTGGGCTAAAGTGAATTTGACTTCACTTAGACAACACTATTTGGTCCTGTGAAATTTAAGATTGAACTCAAATTAAACTAAATTATCTCAAATTTAATCCTAAAATTACAATACTAACTCATATTAGTTTCTTAGGTTATTTTTTTTAATAGTGTATTGATTTGATACGTTAACTTACTATATGTTAAATAAAACAAAGCGTCATCATTTTATATTGGCGCCCAATATATTGTTTCACATGAATAGGTGTTAAAAACTTAAAATGCATCTCTTTTTTGCTATCATAAAATTAAACAGGATATGTGTTTTAGCTTCTATTAGCGTGAAATGACATCATTTCTTTGAAGATTGAGTGTCAATATAAAACAATAACAATGCAGTGTTGTTTTATCCATTATCATAAGTTAGCTTGCGAAATCAGCATGTTGTTAGTGACAACGAGAGCTAACACCACTTAAGATTGTAAATTTTGGGAGTTCAATTTTCACTGATTGAAATTTTAGGAGTATCTTTAGGAGTCAATTTAGATACGACCTCAAATCTTAGGAGCCAAATTGAATATTAATTTGTACATTAGACTTTCCACACATTAAAATAAAAATATGGTTATTATTAATTAATTGTACATTTAAGTTTTGTTTAGCTAAAATACAAAGAGAATGTGTATTTATTATTAATAAAATACTAAGGTCAAAATAGTGTAAGTTCTAAACATTTATGCATATTGGGTTAATGAGTTTTACACTTTTACCAATAAGGACACAATCATAGTAGAATCATGAACGAATTGAAGAAAAAAAAGTGCATCATTCTAGCTCCTATTTGGTCAAATAGTTTACTTCTTCTCTATTTTTGATTATTGGAGCAGATATCAAATGTGACAGATTATAATAGATTTCATAGTAAGCCCCTTTGTTGAAAGCTTTGGATGCAGTCATCAAACATTTGTTCAAGGGTTTTGAATGGAGGAAACCCCAATTGAGTAATCTTGGTGGTGTTCATGCTATGTGGGCTGTTATCTCCTTCATGGCTACTGCACCTATAACACCGTATATCATCAAATTTCAGAAGATTAGTTATACTCGACAATTCACTCAAACTGAAGACTGCTTTGATCATAACAAACTAATAATTTGAGAATCGAATTGTAATTTGTTAGTATAGTTTACTAAGAGCTAAAGCAAATTACTATACTTTATACAGTATTCCGGCGCAGATACTAATAGTAATTTCTTAAAAATTTGTCTGATGTGAGAGAGAGATAGAAGTATAAGGATAAAACACAAAAATATTGTCCTATAGTTTGTTTCGGAATTGGGATGCATGAGTCACATAGTTATAGACAATGTGTTTTATAAAATGTACCGAAATATTTTGTTTTATGAAGTCCCTGATGCGTTTAGGAGAGAGACTAAGACTGGGGGACTGAGACTGAGAGACTGAAATTGAAATAGGTTTGTGTGTTGTATTTGGTTTAAAATTAATTAGATATAAAGACTAGGAGATAGAGATTAAACTAAGTTGATGGAGCAGAAATAAAGGTTAGTATTGAAAATTATAATGTTGATCGAGGGTATTTGAGTAAAAAAATATTATTAAAGTTTTAGTCTCAATCCTCAGTCTCCCAATCCCTCCAATTTGAAGGTATTGAAAATACTGAAATTCTGGGGACTGAGACAAAAATTTTAGTGTCAGTCTCTGTCCAACAAACACAATATTGAGTCTCAGTCTTTCAATATCAGTTCCAGTACTCAAAATCAAATGCACCCAATAACGCACTATAAAATAGGATATAAAAAAATTGTTTTTGTTTTTTGGTATTTCTATTTTAATGAATTTAGGAGAAAGCACAAAGTAGAATGCTCTATGAAAATTAACATGTTATTAAAAATTACAAAAACCTAAGCCACTAATATAAAATATGATAACTAAACTAGTTAAAACTTATTTAATTCATAACGAATGTATCACCCTTTCCTTAGTAAGATGTATCTAAGGAAGAATCTTCTATTCTCATAAGAGGTCTGATATGGTACAGATACAATTATATATATATATATATATATATATATATAAAATGTAAAGAATAATCTTTAATACTTTCCTCCATAATAATGAAATTATCAAAACATTTTATATCATATATGTCAATATCACGTTTCTCTTTGTATATAGTGGCATTTGTAGTGTATAATTGGCCTTCTTACCATATACATATCAAGAAAATGATTATGTCGCTTCTCACATAGAGGATTTTTTTACCAGTTTTCGTCTCTTAGTCTCGGTCTTTCTTTCAAACGCTATTTTACATAGCATATTTGTATGAATTTATAGGAATAAAAAAAGAGTGGCGTTATCAAAATAGGAGCCGTGTTATCATTTTACTTCATGCTACGTACTTAAACATTTCCTTAGCCAACTAAATAGAGAAAATTGCAAATTATCATTTTCGATCATAAATTATTTGGATGAAGACAATTCTAACTATGAAATATGTAAATTTAATTAGTATCCATAAAAGGTTGGCTTAGTATAGCAAAACTACTCATCACTTTTGACAAAATTACTCAACAAACTATTGAATTTGAATAGTTTTGTTGAACAAACTCAATTTGTGATGAGTATAAAGTTTGTTTACCTCCTTAATGGTGAGAATTATATATGTATAAATCTTTTAATATCAGAAAGATTAGTCTACTTTAAAAGAAGTCATAAGAAAGCTAAAAATGTTAATGAATTTATTGATTTCAATGTATTTATTAAAAGTAGAAAAAAAAAATCAACTCACCTTTCAGGATATGAATAGGAAGGATATCTGGCCCTGAGCATTTCAATGATTTGATCCCAATGTGCTACTGTGCTTGAACAAATGAGTCTGCCAGACACTTTGGGTTCCTCCATAGCCAATAAGTGAGCATCTATCACATCATTTATGTGTACAAAGCCCACTGTTGTATTTGGATATTCTTCTCTCTCGCCTGTTATAAAATTAATTACGAGGGAAAATAAAATAAAAAAATTGTTAAAAGAAATTTGTCATGACTCACCCACCCAAAATATGATGAGTAAAATGTACAAAACATTTTAATGGTGGTTTGTACTGTAATATTTCATGGCAAAAAATTAGAATTTACTCGAAATGAAACAAATCTTTTGAGTAACAAGAAAGAATTATAATTTTATTTCTATACTAATTATTTTGTCAAGACAATATTATATATTTTGAGAGGAAAAATAATAATTTATTCTAAATCCAATCTAAATAATCCTTAAGCATATGAGGATCTAACCTTTAACGATGCTTAGAATCATGTCCAATGTGCTTGTTGGGTGTTGTGCAAGTAGGGGACCAACAACATAAGAGGGATTGACCACAACTAAATCCATGCCACTTTCCTTTGCAAGTTTCCAAGCCTCTTTCTCCCCTATAGTCTTTGCATAAGCGTACCACAGCTGCATATTCATAAAATTATTGGACAAGTGAAAATTATAAATGGTAAAAACATTGTTTAAAAAATTTGGAATGAAGTATCAACTAACATTACTAAGGAAAAACTATTTGGTTGATAAAATTACCCGGAGAAAAACAAAACTTCACCTAGTACATTCAAAAACCTCATAGCTTTGATCAGAAACTAGTTATAAGAAATTAGTAAAAACTTAAGATAAAAATCAATCGTTAATGATGGGTCAAAAGTTAGAAAAATCGATTAAAATATCAATACGATTAAATTGCTTCGATTGTTAGTGATTAATCAATTTAAAATAATATTTTTTTAAAAAAAAAGTTAGGTATTTATGCATAAATAATTAAATATATTATTGTATTATCTATAATTGAACTTTTAAACATTTGAACTTGTAATTCCACTGATGACTGATTCGATTTTGAAAAGCTTGAAAAAACTTAATTCTTTTGACAATTGTACAAAAAAGTTAGAACAATGGTAGGAAACGTTAGTACGTTGTAGCGTTTGCAGTATTCTATATCAGTCCAATGAGACTCGTCAAGAGGAGGTGCTTCTTGTTGTTGCACATCGTAACGGTATCTTATGGAAGAGCAAGATGACGTCAGCACAACCCGTTTAACCTTTGCTTTGATGCACGAGTTCAGCACATTCACGGTTCCTTTTATACACGGATCAATTAGTGTTGCCTGCAACATATTTCATTCAAATCTTCAAAGATTTGCTTAAGCTTGTTTATATATTGATTGTATTATCATTAATTGATTAGTACCTGAACGTTGTTATCATAAGGAACTATCACTGGAGATGCTGTGTGAAAGACACCATCAACCACTGCCACTGCCTCATCGAAACTCCCTTCTACTAATAAATCTGCTTTCAGTATCTTTAATCTCTCTTTGGCTCCACTCAATTCCCTTAGAAAACCAACCTTCTCCACATCATCTGATCAAAGACTAATAGTCAAATTAAAATCAAACTAGAGTTAACTACCAAAATTTTTCATGAATTTTCATTTCGCAGACAAAATCTCTTGAGTTTTCCTAAAGACAAAAATATCCTCCATTTTTTTAAAACATGATAGAACTATATATTTATTACCTACCATAACGCTAACTATTAACAATTGGGTACTTTTATCACGTATTATGAAAATTGAATTGCACTTTTGTCATTTTTAAAATCCGGGACAATTTTATCAATGAAATGAAAATTTATTGGCAATTTTGGTGGTTAAGTTATCAAACTATGAATTAAAAGTGGTACCTGGGTTTCTAACGGTGGTTCTCACAGTGTGACCCTTTTCTAGTAAGGCTTTGATGAGGTATGCTGCGATGAAACCAGTGCCACCGGTGACGCAGAACTCAGGCATCTCTCTTCTATGATGGTTTAATCTGATTTCTTTGTTTTGTGTTTGTTAAGTTTTAACAGCACCTTGTCCTTTGTCGGTGTTATCAGTTATATATGTAGGATTGGATTAGGTATAATAGCCCCAAGCCCCCAACTTAGTGAAGGTAGGAGAGTCACGTGAATTTCATTTGACTCAGATTCCGATTTTTGGTTGATGACAGATGACTCATACTAGAACTGTCAGCTAGTGTTTTAATAAGGGTGTCCCACGTGATCCATAATGTAGAATTATTACAATAAGTAGAGTAATCCTTTGAGCGCAGTGTTAAAATGATATTCATATTTATTTTAATTTTTTTTTATATTTACTTAAAAATTTTTTTTAAATATTATTTGAAGGTCTAAAATATTTAAGATCAATAATAGACTTATTATGTCTTATTTTGTGTACAAAATATAAATTAAAAAAATGTTTTTTTTTTATATAAAAAAATAAAATGGCTTAAAATAGAAAGCAAATAAACCATATTAAAAAATTTTATATATTTTAAATAATGCTATTTGAATAAGTGATTTTAGTTAACCAAGTTCAATCAAGTAATTTATTTCTATGCTAAATAGAATATTATTTCGGTGTGAAATAATATAAAAAAGTGTATATAAATAAAGTTCTATTTGACATCAAAATAATCTTCTATTTAGCATAGAAATAAATGACTTAGTTGCATTTAGTTGGCCAAAACTATTTGTTTACATATAATTATTAAATTTTATATAACACCCTAGACAACAGCACCTCCGGATCGTGCTAAAATCCAAGAGTTATGGACCTTTTAATACCCTTCCAATTTTATACTATTATTATTTAATATTGAGCCTCTATAAACATATGTTTTTCTAACGAAAATTAGACAGAGTCTCCTCTGTATTTAGAACAGTACCAAGTTACACCTTTTAAATTCTACCTGTATTAAAATCCAACCAGCAACTTAGGCATTTACATATACATATACATACATAGTATTTCACAAGTACTAGTAACAAGTATTAACTGACCACCATTTACACAAAGGTTACAAAAACACTTCCTGCCCCTTTGAACAATTACAATAATACAAGGCGAGGGGGACCACACTTCTAGATCAATCCAACAAGCCCCCAAAGTCGTGGACTCACAATCCAACCTTGGTTCCAATCCAAGTTTCCTGTACCTGCCACTAAAATGTAGGAGGTGAGAACAAAAACACCACGTTCCCACCGTACAGAATACTATCAGATTAGCCGAATACAATGCAAATAAATAAACACCTCTTTAGAACCATTTCTTAACCAAAACCATTTTCAAAAAACCTTTCGATCGGGGAAATAGAGTTCTTTTGGGAAACCTCGTAAGAAAACCGGTTTGGACTCCTCAGTACCAAGTAAAACCGTACATTACCGCACAGAGACCCGCAACCAACCCACATAACCAACTTCTCACACAATCACACACAAAACAAGCAAATCAAACACACTCATTTCAATTACAACAAGTAACAATTAACATTCAAACAAACCAAGTACAAGTTCACGCCCAATCAATGCAAATATATGCAGATGATGCATGCCTGATCCTATGGCTATGATGAGCTCTCCCGGTCGGTTATTTTAGCCAACCCGACCGGTCTAGTACTAGTCCCGAACCACTATCGGACGTACTTCCCCGAGGACAACTCGCTTATTGCCCCAACCGTTTACGGTTTCATTCTCATATATATAATTGGGGGTTTCCTCTTTAGTGCGTATATAACGCCCGTACACCGGGACGTTAGTCCGAAGACCCCCTGTCATGCACTACGCTCGATAGCCCACTATTGTCGTAAGCCGGGTTGTCAGCCCGCAGGCCCCCACTTTCACTTCGACTCACGTATACATCACTCCGGTGATGTCTTCCACTTAAGGGCAACCATTTCACTCTTTTATATATAACGTTAGTATTCATAATAGGCGTAGTTGGAGTATGGGATACCACTCTTCACTTGAAAACCAAATCGTTGACTTGAGAAAACAATTCTTGAAATCAGTGGGACCAGAATCGATTCCGGAACGAAGAGAATCGAATCCCTGGAGTCCTGACAGAGAGACCTCGTCTCTGGAGGGATATGAATCGATTCGAGGAGTCCTCGAATCGATTCTATCCACTCTGAAAACCTTAATTTTTTTTTCTTGTTAAAAACGGAATCGATTCGTGCCTCACAAGAATCGATTTGTTACACAGA
Organism: Stylosanthes scabra; assembly: GCA_036250425.1. NCBI lineage: Eukaryota > Viridiplantae > Streptophyta > Magnoliopsida > Fabales > Fabaceae > Stylosanthes > Stylosanthes scabra. Next base: position 4,853 of record JASCZI010121795.1, on the reverse strand, counting down.
GAGAAGTACCTTTACACAATTCCAGTGAAAAGGAATCGACTCTAGCAGGGCCAGAATCGACTCATATGAGGTTAAAACAGGTTCTTTGCTCTCTGTGCCGTTCTGAATCGATTCGGGCAATGGAAGAATCTACTCTGAAGTCCCAAAATCACATTTTTATTAAGTCCAGGGTCATGAGAATTGATTCTTCCTAGGCACGAATCGATTCCTTCGTTGAAGGAACCATTTTTGATAAAACCTGAAGTTCTTTTCGAAAACCTTTTCATAAAACGTTTGTCCCACTTCAATATTCAATTTTAAAACCAGTTTAGCAAGGATCTTACGAAATTTCCTTCCAATTTCTTTCCAAAACTCAGTTTCCTGAACCCATATTCCACACTACCCTTCATCCTCTCCCCTTTCACTCATCGTTACCATCGCAAACACTTCATATCTCATTCATCAATATCATTAATCTTATTCAGCCACACAAGCAAGTCTCAACCAACAAAACCATCCCCATTTTCATTCAAAAACCCTCTTTTAAACCAATATCATTTCAGCCCTTCACCATGCAATTAAAACAAGGTTTAAAACCACTTTCTTCACCATTCGGAACCACTTAAAAACCAGTTTTCATAACAAAATAACATAGCAACGCCAAACCACGTCAAAACCATATTTTACTCAACAGACAACACCAGCAATTAACCACACCAACATTCAAGATCACATATAACAACAGTCATTTACTTATTTGCAGTTACTCACTAAAATCATCAAGTATTCTTATTCAAAAGCATTAACCCATACCTTATTTTTACCGACTTTGCAACTATGCGAACACCGTAAGCTCCTAACCGTAAGCTCCTGCAATGCTAGCTGCAACTCTCAATACTGCTAGGCTCCACATTGGCAGCCGCAGACTCCAACTCCGCGGCCACGACGAATCTAAACCAACTTCATTCAGTTACTACACCTTAACCGCAGCTCCAACACACAAGATTTCAGCAAACCAACTACACCAAGACAGCCCTAATATATAATTATCATCATTATTATCACTGCTAGAATAGGAACCAACATTAATTGCTAGGACTAACAAGTCTTACCTAGGAAGTGGAAACGATTCAGAGTCAGGGTCAAGATTGAGGCGGGGATTAATTGACAACTATGATTGGGTTAGCCCGGTAATGACAGCAGCACCGTTTCTCAGCGAGCACAACTCATCAGATCCGGTGAGTACATGCAGTGGTGACTACGACAGGAACTCAGTGACAGCAGCAACGTTCACTGATGATGAAACCCATTTGGAACCAACATGCAAATGAGAATTATGTACTGGATAAACTAAGGGAACGAACTAGGGTCAGAGATGTTCTTACCGGTGATGGGTTTTCCGGTGATAGAAACACGGCGGCTCAGTCCGCAGTAGTGACCACGGTTCAGTGGTGGCTGGAGTTACGATGACAGAATTGAACTAAGATGGATTACGATGAGAACAGGGCCGTTTCTGGTGGCAAAGGAAGTGGCTGATCACCCCCAACACCACTGTGTTCTGCCCTCTGACCGTCGGCGTCCTCCGGCGACGAGGCTTAGTCCATGAACGCCGACGACGTGAAGCTATAAAACGGTGGCAGAGTTCGACGGAAATCTCTCTCTCTTTCCTTCTTTGAGTTCGGGTTTCTCTCTCTCAACATGTTTCTCTCTCCGCTGCACACATGGAAATTGGTTTCTTCTTCCCTCAACGGCGATGGCGACGGTTTGTCCACCATCGACGGCGGCTTCTGTGGTGGCGGCGAAGAACATAGTAGTAGCAGAGCCCTCCTTCAACATCTCTCACTCTTCGGTTCTCTCTCTATCACGACCTCTTTCTTTCTCCGAACATCTCTCACTCTCTCTTCGTTCACCGGCGACGGCAACGGCAGCCATCATGCTCGTCGGCGCCTTTATTTCTCTCCCTTGTTTTCTATTTGTGTGGTTGTGTATCTCTGATAGGGTTTCTAGTGTGAGGTATGGGTGTGTGTGTCTCGAGTGTTTGGGGATTGAGGGATCAGAGTGTGTGGATGAGTGTGGCTGGGGTTAGTTTGTAATCAGGCTAAGTGTAGAATTTGGGTAGTTGTGAAATTAGATGGAATTGTAGGGTAGCCATTTTAATTCAACAAAATACACCTTTGGGGTGAGTTTGTAAATTTAGGTTGTTACATTTAAAATATAAAAAGAATCAACTATTTGAATTATATAATTCCCTCCAATATAAAAAACAACGAATTTTATTATTCAATAAGAGTAATGACAAGTAGTTGAAATTTAAAACTATTTAACTTAATTTAATATTTATAATTTTATATATATAATCTATATATTTATAATATTTAACATTATATATTTATTCTCATAGTAATTAATTAATATAAACAACGTTAAAATATATAAAATAGGGCTATATATGTTTATTTATCTATAGTTATTAAATTTTTTCAATATAAAAAATAACATGCAGATACTTTTTCTAATTAGTAAACTATATCATTATTTTTATTAAAACATATTTACAATTGATTTGGAGAGACAGCAGCAACCATTTATCGACTTTTTTTTATACAGACTAAAAAGAATCCAGAGAAAAAATGCAAATCACCTGACTATGTGCTATAGTTTATATGGCATTATTATTATTATTATTATTATTATTATTATTATTATTATTATTATTTAAAGATTTCAAATTCAAACTTTACTTAGCACACGACACAAAAATGCCAACCAACTATATATAACTAATAGGACCATGGCGACACTAGAGCTGTCAAACGGGCGGGCGGGCCAAATCTGAGCTAGCTCGTCCCGAGCGACGAGCCAAAATTTGAAAAACGAGTTGGCCCGTATTTTAAACGAGCCAATCCGTCTAACTCATTTTTTATTTTATTTTTCTTAAAAAATAAGATTATTATGTAATTTTAGCTTTTTTTCTTCATATCCATAAAAAATCCAAAATATGTATCACATATTAATATATTTTCATATTAAATTATATAAAGTTTAAAAAACTAATTTAAAAAAATAAAATTTATGTATCGAAATAAACTTTATTTATTAAAAAAGGAAAAACGAGTTAGACGAGCCAACTCGTGCCCGCTCGACCCGAACCCGTCTAACTCGTGAGTTATATGACCTGAGCCAAATTGACCCGGTTTTAAATTAGCTGTGATTTTACTGGCTCGACTCGCCCATATTTACGAGCAATCCGAATCGACTCGCGAGTCGCCACTCATTTTGACGGCTCTAGGCGACACCATATCAATACATATAAATGTTTTATTCAATGTGTATAACAACTAAATAAATTAAATGTAGTAGACAACTCGTAAGTTTATTTGGTGTCATTATATTGTTAAAAAAACATTTTATCATAATAAATAAGTAAAAATATTTTCATATTATTATATCTAAATCTAATTGATAAATAAAAAATATTTTTGTATAACATGTTTAAATATAAAATTATTACTACTTTATTAAAAGACTTTTTGTAACAAAATTACTTAAAAAAATTATTTTTTTCCTCATAAACTTATTTAAATAAGTCCAAATACTACAAGTTGTAATGAAACAACTCCGTTACATTTGACTGTAATAAACAAGTCTAGCTGATATGTGCTTTAGATGTTCACAAGAGATTGCATAATTATTTAACATTTGTTAGTTTATATTTTTAGAATATTTTATTTGATTTCATGCATTTAGAATTTAATGTATTTAGTTGGCATGTTGGGCTTTGTCAGTTTAGGGTTTTATGTTTAACCTAACATGAGATGTATAAATACCTCATAACTAGCTATCAAGCAATTGAGTCGGATATTAGTGCAGTGAAAACTATTTCTTGGTTTCGTAATTAAACCATAGTATGAATCTTTTTTTGATATTGTCTTTGTCAACTACCAGTTTCGTGGATAGATTTTTTTGAAGAAGGAGAATGATATGTAGTTTAGATGTTCGCGATATGAAGAGATTACATAATTATTTAGCATTTATTAGTTTATATTTTTAGAATATTCTATTTGATTTCATGTATTTTGAATTTAATGCATTTAGTTAACATATTGGGCTTTGTAGTAGTGGGCATAGGATTTTATGTTTAACCTAATATGAGATTTATAAATACTTCATATTCTATTGTCTTAGCCGTCAAGCAATTTAGTCAGATATGTAAGTCACGTAGCACGTATATTCAAGAGAGGGGTGAATTGAGTATGATAACAACAATGATAAATTTTCGCGGAAGCTTAAATTACTTGAAATATAAATGACTCAAATGCTTGTACTAGTATTTTTCCAAGGGCTTAAGTCAATTCTTAAGTACTTACGAGGATCTTGTACTTTCCAAAACACTTGTATAATAATAAATGACAAGAATATAAGAAGTAGGGATAGAAATACGATACACCAAATTTAGAGTGGTTCGGCTCAATTCTCGCCTACGTCCACTTTCTTTCTTGATCGCAATCAAGAAGTTCCACTATCAACAAGCTTGAAGGTGCTTGAAAAACCGTTTACAATATGAGCTTGAATCGAACGCCTTACGGTACAACTCGATAACACACTTCACCAAAGTCTACCCAACTTCAAGATTTCTCTTAAGTGTTTATCTCACCGACTAGTGTTTATCAACGCTCATAAACAAGAGAACAAATCTCTTATCTTATAATGGAACAAAAACAGAATTTTGGTAACTCACAAGTTGAGTGTATGATTACAAATTTGAAGTGCTATAAACCAAATGGTGTATCTCTCAATTTAGTGCATAAAATCACTTTGAAATTGATATGAAATGAAAGTATAATTTCAAGAAGCTTTGTAAATGATCAAGTGTT